>JAMKCH010000997.1:0-91492 GCA_023653785.1 Ophioderma brevispina | reverse complement strand
TGTGCTGGGTCACCCCGTACCGACCAACCGCCCAGATGCGCTGAAGATTCGCCCCTTTTTACCCAGGAAGTACGGGCACATCAAAGGGTCTGTCTCGGAGTATAATTATTGGGGGGTCCTGGGGACCATATCTTCTGGAGCATAATTCGGGGCAAAATCTCAAAAGAGCCACACAATGCGATACACACCCTGAGTGAAAGGCATGTAGTTCCTACGATTTTGTTTTGTAAAAATAACCAAATCTGTCAGTTTTCCTAATATTATATCAATGCAGAAATTCACAGCTTTACAATTGACACTAATTTTATTTTCTCATCCACAAATAGTGAAAAGATATCGCCTTAAAAAAAATATGGCGTCATTGTTTTTAAAAAAGCTGAAAAAGGAGTACTTAGTATTACGCAGATTTTGCGGGGAACATTAGCTGTGCGCCCCCTTTACGTGGATGGTGACTGACTCAAGGGGGGGGGGGTAGGACAGCCAATCCTAACAGCAACAGCGAATCAAAACGACATCAACTTCGGGTGCTAGTCCTTGGGAACACTGTCCATGTGTGGAAAACTGCCCATGTGTGAGTTTTGGGGTTAATCCACTAACCCCGAAAGCTTTTGAAGTCAATAATTTATTCCAAAAATTACCATAACATTACTAAGAGGTATCGAACTAAGGTTAAAGAGGAGATTGTGTTATATAACTGACACAGAGACTGCTATAGTAAATGCATGTAACAGTTCCCCCCCAAATTACCGTTTGGGAGAAAATCCCCAATGCCCAAATCAAGCAAGTCCTGTCCTACCTCCCCCCCCCCTCCACTACGAGCGTGGTGCTGCTGCTACTAATTGGCAGTATTTAATTTAATTGTAAAAAAACCAATGCAAATTCCCTCAGGACCAGACAGAGATTAATACCCTGCCCCCCCCCATCGCACAGGCAGTAAGAACAATGAGCAGGCCTATTGTTATGTGCAATTTATACCCACGTCAAAAAAATCGCTGACACAAACACAGCAGCATGCATACCCCACAACACCCTTACATAAACCAAACATCTCCTTTTCTATACCACTTCCTCAACTTTGTGTATGTGCACACATGACAAGAAGTTTATCACCGTTCCTAAATTTCAAGATCAAATTGTAAAACTCAAAGTTCAAAATGGACTTAATTTGCTACATAATTCAAAAAATCATGTGTTTACTAAAAATCTGTGGCACCAACAGTGTGGTCTAATGGAAATGCGCAGAGTTCATCATAAACAGTTTAAAATGTTGAGTTAGGCCCCCCCCCAGACCAACGGGTTGTTCCTTGGCGTACTATGCTCAATGTCTCGTAGACCACGACACGTTTAGGAGCTGTTAGGGGTGATATTACAATTAGGGTTGATAGGTTTGTGCGTTTAGCAAGCTGCAAGCGATATGATGTGGCGATTTCTTGATGGCAACGTAATAATCATTTGCAATCGCCCTGTGAGCGTTCTGAAGGGTGGGGTATACTGCGATGTTATCAATGGTCGTTATTATTATTATTAGTATTATCATTAAAAAACCCGTCATACTTGGATACTGTCAATGCTACAGAGACTAGCAGAAAGAAGCCGCAAGGTTGGGGGTGGGCCCCAACCTCGCCCTCCAACTTCACCCCATCACCATAGAGATTTCGGTATCAGAAGAAAGTCCACGCTTTCCACTTTACCTAGTGAAATCAAGACCCGGAAAAATGCTTCTTTTGATGCGCTATAACCACCACTCGATCACATTAACCGACCATATGTCAGTGGGTCGGCTTGTGCCGAATATCACGGCGCGCGCATCACGTATATCATGGGTAGGGAAATTTAGTTCCGGTAACTAACTCGCTACAATCTCATTATCCCTCCTTACTCTGTCCATTTACTTAATTCTGCACAATCAATAAAATTACTCACTCAACTCATTCACTCACGCATTGTTTCCTTCATTTAATTCATTCATGGCTTAATGTTCCCATGTATAAGAGAAAGATTGAGCTTCGTATGGATTTTGTAAAGGCAGTATGATTTAATTTAATAATCTCATTTATATATATAATTTTTTTTCTGGACCTCTTTTCTTTATTGACGTGACAACGGTTTTGCCATTAATGTTCAAGTAAAATTATATATGATGCGGTGTGCTTGAGCGGTTATTTAAAGTAATTGGTAACATTTTGGACAATGGGGTTTCGTGTAGCCGTTCCGTTGGATTGTGATGGAGAATGCCGTGTTAGCTACAGTGACATATGTTCAGGAGATGAATAAATTTGAACACTTTAACCTACTTTAATCCACGGAAAAACTAACCAGAAAAGTGAAAACTAGCTGGTTCAGGATTTTTTTTTTGCTTCGAGAATGGGAGTACGGATATTTGATATTGAGCTAGATAAGGATGCTAAATTGAATGATGTTTAAAAAGAGGATGGATGAATGGCATTGATGGATGGATGAAGAGATGGATGGATGGATGGATGATGGATGGGGATAGATAGAATGATTCAATGTTTGATTCACTGATCATGATTGAATGAATAGATAACACGTAAGAGACGGCGAAAAAATGAAGGCTATTCAACAAGGCGGTCAACTACTAGTCGCGTTGTTTGTTTACCGTCTTTGACAAGAAAGTAACACCTTAAAATAAGGTTTTGAGGGAATACGGATCGGTGTGATGTAGATGAAGTCCACCTACGAGGCTGGACGTTACATTTATGTGAGCAAAATATAATATTCTTGTTTTATGTAATAGTTACATAGTTTTTACGAGGGTTATTCAAAACTTTCTACCTTTAGCTTCATGGCTGCTTCATTATGAATACCAGCATTCCAAAATTTGTCTTTAGTTCGTAGGTTTTGATGAAGAGAGAAAATATGTGTTTCTGGAACTTGGACGATGGAAGCCACTTTAAAACCGAAGTAAATAATTTTAAAGGGCTAACCGATATCATTTAATGGCCTTCAGAAAAAAAAAACTCAAGACGTTGTAAAGGATCTTTCAGACCAACGGGTACATTAGCTAATTAGACTATCAGATGTTTTATTAAGAGGAATGGGCTAGCGGAATGAACATACATACAGATTCAACAAGTACAATATTGAATGAAATCATATCAGGCCATATTTGCATGAACCATAATCTTTTACCAATTTGTACTCATAAACAGGTCTGGATTTGGATTTTTTTTTTGCTGTTGCAATTCTCAGGAATGTATTTACAGTACATGAAGTTGATAGGAGGTAAAATTTGCACCCAAAAATAAGGGGAAAGATGGACTTGTGCACACATTTCCAGTAAAAAAGGAACAGGACAATTGTCAGGTTTACACTTTTTGTATTTTGTATGAAGCCTAATGTCAAAACACGTTGTAAGTTCAAACTACTAAGAACGGAAAAGAATTAAAGGTACCCAGTAAACTTTTATCATTTTCAATACTTGAACACGTTAGAATATTTAGACATGTTTTAGCCACCTGCGCGGAATCGTTGTTATTTGACAATGGATGGAGTGTTCACAGATACCTGCTACATGCAAGATGGCATTTGATGCCACTAGCTCAGATGCATAGTCATTGCCCAGTGTTCAGTTTTGTATAAGGTAAAGCGGTTTTTATTTCAGAAAATGCATAACAGTGCATGGCAGACACACATAAGTCTACAACAGCAGATCACGTGCTACAGCCGCTTTCATAATAAACGTTTACTCGAATGATTGTATTCCTTTGACAAAGAGGCGGCTTCAAAAATCAAATGCCGGCTGTTCGCAAGTTTCTATCTGATTCCTTCCTGTGGGAATCAAGGCCTCTGGGCTGTTCCGGGTAACTTATTTAGAATGGGCACGAACACGCTTTTTTTTTCGCTGATTACCAATAAAAAACGAGCGAGTTGGCAGACGAAGTTTCGCGCCTACCGAGGACAAAGTATTTGAACTGTGCATGCTTACTGTGTTAAAAACGTCACACTCTTCATAGTAACTACGAAAATACACGAGCCCACGCTTTTTGGACGTCATATTGAATATGTGTAAGAAAACACCGTGTCTGATCTTTGCGGCGGTACACTTTCTGAACAAACCACATGCTTGTTGATCGAAATGGTCGTCTATCTATAGTTGGAATTGGTTTTCTATTGCTGTAATCAATCAAACGCAATCGAAATGCCATGAATCTAGAAGTATATCTCGCCCTCTAGTGACCTACACATCTAGCCCGCCAGCGCGAGATGGCGCGCTCGATGGGCAGGTCACTAGAGTACGCGAGGCTGTGCTAGTGTTATTGGACTTCAGCGCCGCCTTCGACACCATAGACCACAAACAGCTCCTAACCCGTCTAACTGAACGGTATGGGATAACTGGAAAAGCAGTAAGTTGGTTCTCATCATACCTAGATGGCAGAACTCAATCTATATCAGTCAGAGGTGCTTCGTCAGATCCTGTGGCGGTAGATTGTGGAGTCCCACAAGGCTCTGTTACTGGATCTATTGACTTCATCTTGTTCAGTGCCCAACTACAGGATATCATCACTGCCCACGGTATTCAAATTTGTTGTTTACGCTAATGACAGCCAGCTCTACCTGACTTTCCACCTTCGGGATCGTGAAGCAGCCATTAAATAGATTGAAACATGCATTGCAGACATCAGATCCTGGTGTAAATCCAACAAGCTGATAAGAAGACAGAGATGTTGTACTTCGCTCTCATTTGAACAGATCGGCTAGCAACTCTCAGCCAACTATGATTATTGGCAATTCTATTATACATCCGTCAGCTGAAGCACGGAACCTTGGTGTCATATTAGACTCATCATTAGGAATGATCAATCATGTCAACAACCTATGCAAAGCTGCTTGGCTCTCAATAAGGAAAATTGGACAGTTTCGACAGTACCTTGATGAAAAATCTACCATCAGATTGCTCCACGCCTTTTGTTAATTACATCTAGGCTGGATTCCTGCAATTTCAAAATACAGCTGCCCGTCTTGTCTTTAAAATCCGTCGACGAGAATATACCACACCAGCTCTCTACCAACTACATTGGCTTCGAATTAAACAGAGGGCAGTTTTTAAGATCCCGCTTCTCACCTAAAAGGTCATCCACGGCATGTCACCTGCCTATATCTCTGAGCTCATCCAGCTGTATTCACCACCGAGAACCTTGAGATCATCTTCTTGCTCCCGGCTGAGGAGATCAGCCAACTCATCAACAAAGTTCTATGGTGATAGATATTTTGCTTACTCAGCAGCACATTTGTGGAATAAACTCCCTAACAGTATCCGCTTAGCTCAGTCAGCAACTATTTTCAACTCACGTCTGAAGACATTCCTATTTACACAGCATTTTGGCTCCTGATACGTATCCTGTTTCTGATGCAGTTCAATCACTAATTGCAATATTGTGAGTTTTCTTTCTTTATCTTGTTCTCTAGAACAACCCGGTTGCCTAGGATAGTTGTTTTCATCAGATTTGGTAGGTTAGAGGCATCTAAATCCAGAAAAGATCAACACTTAACTGATTTCGCTGTGGGGTAAATACACACAGATCCTCACAGTTGACGATTCAGGTGTATCCCCATATGTTCTTAATATGGGAGGCAACTGGGTTGTCTTTCTCTTCAATCCGTTAGTCACAATACATATTTGTTTGAATTGCTACTTAAATGTTATCTTAAGTTATTTTGAAATTGTGTATAATTGATGTATATCATTGTTGTTTTAACATTAGAATTTTATCTATTGTTTTTGTATTTGTCGTATTGATAATTATATCATTGCTCTTTTCTATGTGAAGCGCCTAGAGGCCTCTGCATTATGTGCTATATCAAGATTGGTATTATTATTATTATTATTATTATTATTATTATTATTAGATGGGCTACTACCAGTTGACCGGCGGTTGAGTTTTGAAGCTGTCCCTTCGGTTTGTGTCTCTTCAGAAACACCTTCTACGGCTTGTCTTATCTTGTCTTTAAAATGCGTTACCCATTCATTGGATAATCGAAGTAATTATGTTCTTTGAAACCAAGCATAAGAAATAAAAATTAAAAGACACTCATTGATAACATCGGAAATTACATAGATTAAGCGATATACCTGTATTTTAAATCCTCGGGGTGAGTGGTTACCACCTAGTTTTATTCACCCTACCAAAACACCCTATTCCGATACTTTGTTCATGTAAAAACCAGCGTCAACTGAGGTATTATAGAGGGATACAATGACGATTTTGAAGTGAGTGAAGGATAGGGGTTGACAACAACCCTCACCCTTCGGGGAAAGAAGCATACCTAAATGAGGCGAGAATGCCTCCAGATACTTTACTTAGGTATCAATAGATAGCTTTAGTCCTCTTTCCATAGATTCCATTGATACCAAAATGAGTTCCAATTTACCTGGTAGTACCTCCGATCATTTATAGCGGTTACAACATAAATTCTGCTCGGGCTTGCAGCACTGGTGCACCGGCAGCTTAGCAGGGAATTCGTATGGAAAACGTAAACATCAGCAATGGCCGCGCAGACGACAAAAACATCATGGTTGAGTAATTTACTCGAACGTGAACATGATAACGGAAGTGAGACTACCTGACCTAGCACTTAAAGCGGTCAACATATTGAGATTGCACCTTATGGAAAATAACTGGCACAACTCAGACAAGACATGGAAGCTTTGATAAGTCCACCCTGGTAAGTCTACCTGGGTAACGACGGATGGCATTAGCATCTACAGTATGTGCTTTGCAAGTTGCATTACATTTTTACGTCTGAAAGCAAGTACAGTCAGCTTCATATTATATAAAATAATATATACGATTTTTTTTTTCAGGTGATACAATATAGATTGTATCACCTGAAAAGGTAGATATACTTTGTTCATCACCAAATTGGCAAGACTCTTCACATCGCGAATTGATACAGAATAGCACGGGCGCAACTGTAAGCAACACAACCGCAGCGGGCGCAGTACGTGAGGTATGCGCGGCGCACGCTTGTGGCTAGAAGCGCGCGTGTAAATTGGAATTACTTTCACGCGCGGATAAACAAAAGCCGAATAATTTTTGCCTATTTAGTAATGAACAAAGTATACCCAGGTAGACCGACCAGGGTAGACTTATCAAAGCATTGAAGTCTTGTCTGAGTTGTGTCAGTTGTTTTTCATAAGATACAATAATAGATTTAGATTGCACTCGCTATAGTAATATTGCAATCGTCTTCGACTCGTGCAATATTGTTACAATATATTATTTTATCACCCCAAAAGCCATCCAATGTTATATAATTTTAATGCTATCTTTACTTATGATGTCATAGTGCCGTCATTCCCAAGTTATGTTATATTTGGAATTTTTGTACTTTTGGTACCAATAGAAAGAAGGTATGTTACACCGTGTTATGTAATAATTTCGTGTAATGTAATAACCGACGCGTAATGTAATAAATTTTGACGTGTTATGTAATAAAACGCGTAATGTAATAAAAATTGACGTGTAATGTAATAAAAAAATTGACGCGTAATGTAATAAAAATTTTCGTGTAATTTAATAAAAAACATTGACGCGTAATGTAATAAAAATTAACGTGTTATGTAATAACATGGCATTTTGTATGTATTACTATTAGTTTGACTTAGCAGGCCCAGTGACTCCTGAGATGTCTGCGACTGTGTGTGTGTGTGTGTGTGGGTGCGCGCGCGCGCGCGCGCGTGTTTGTGTGTGTGTGTGTGGGTGTGTGTGTGTGTGGGGGGGGTGTGTGTGAGGGTCTGTTTGTGTTTGAGGGCGCGTGTGTGTGTCCGTCGGTTCGTCCGTTTATCTGTCCGTCAGTATTGATTCGAATTCATTCTTGACCTTAATCTTGGTGGATGTCTTCGGCTCTGTGTAACTTGGGTCCATTTTTGGTTTACTAAGGAATCACCGCCCCTGAGTCCGTTGGGGTACCTTCATCCTTATCAACCTTTGATTTTTAAAATGTTAACTAAGTAATGGCTATGTCTGTGTGACCCCCACGGCCCCACCTCCTGGTGTTTTGGGGATGGGAAAGGGACAACGGGTACACATAACTAGCCCGCATCGCATTGGCTTAAAACTGGCCAAGTGTCTTTTCCCCAGTCTTTCCCTTTGGCTAAGCTAAGGTTCTGAAACATATCGCACGATGTCTTAACCTATCTTATAAATATTAATAGCGGTGTTTAATGTAATAAATTTTGCCGTGTTGTGTAATAAAACAGGTATTGTAATAAAATTTGCCGCGTAATGTAATAAAATATTATTACATTATGCGGCAATTTTATTACATTACCCGTTTTATTACATTACACGGCATAATTTATTACATTACGCGTCGATTATTACATTACACGAAAATAACATAACACAAAATGGGGCAATCTACACGGCAGCGCAGATCCAGATCGGATCCAGATCTCGTATCCAGTTTGCGTCTACACGGGCAACGGCCAAACTTGATCCAGATCTGCAACGCGTACATGGTGTGTACACGCTTGGTTAGTGTCGCTACACTTTAACCGCGTACTTTTAGGTTACGAGTAAAGTATTCCTCAATCACCAAGGTTACGCGTTGCATACGTACACTTTACGCTTCGAAAGGTCGCCGTACTTTCGCACTCACTGCGCCGTGTAGAGTTCTATAGACCAGTTAACATTGTTTACGTTCTGATTCGGTCACGTGACCCGGAAGTTGCTTCTCGCAGGCAAAACATTAGCGGTCCACTGTATACCGCTGTATAGTAGATCGTTTGAGTTTAATTTATTTCGTCATAACCCGCTTTGAAGTTCATCATAAATATGTTCTAATTTATATTTACTGCCCTGCATAATCAACAATGCCCAGAGAGTTGTTGTTCCGTCGGTTGCGCTCAGTGGCGTAACAGGCGGGGGGGGGCGACTTTGGCCGGGAAAAAATGGCAAAAATCATGCTGAATCAGCCCTTTTTTTAGCACTCTGACCGGAAAAAATTTTGCCTTTTTGACCCCCCTGAGAGGGAAAATTTCCCAAGACTGTAAATTCCCCACTCAGCGCGGGCACCCGTTACGCCACTTGTTTCGCTAATCGAAGGACTCCAAAAAAGCGAAAATCGACTGCATTTTAACCCTATTTCTCATTATACTATCCTCAAAAATCTTGACCAAATTCACAAATGTATACATTGTTTTAATAGGCTCTTATAAGGATTGTAAATCGCAAGTTTGAATGGATATTCAGGGTGACTAACAAATATAACAGGGTGCCTACGACCAAAAAGTACATAAAAAAAATAAAACATTTCTTTTTAACACTGCATTATTTCCAGCCATTGATGAAAATGAAAAAATTTAATTCATATTTATTTGTAAATACATTTACTATAAATCCCGTTTAGGCATGTTTTATTTGTAGCACATTAGAATAGGGAGTGTGTGCTATACAGGCTGCAAAAAAGTAATTGAATTTAAAATGCTTTTTTCCCTTAAAGAAACTTTGAGTTTAAATATCATTCATTAATTACATGTTTGTGTAAAGGTATCATCTTGAATTCCATTTTGATCAATACATGTAATTAGTGCAAAGAATAATAGGGTGGATCAAAAGCGCGCTATATACCTCCCTATGGACATTACATGATATGTGAAGCCTTGAAATCATACTAGCTGAATTTTATTAAAAGACAAATTGAGTTTCTTTCTATCTCATCATACCCCGTGTTAGCAGACGTGAGCTTACAGGTGATGAACAAGAAAAAATAGAAACACAAAAAGGCAGGCTCAATGCTGGATGCAGGTATTTGAAGGATCTGAGCAACGAAACCTGTCACTGGATGAGCGAGTGATAAGTTCTACGATGGAGCTTATCAGTTGGAAGCTTACAGTACCCGGTACTTTTTTGATAATATTCCTTCCTATTGATTTGGAACTGGATCTTTCTCCTCACTTCCACTCAGGACAAGATGATAGGTGAGTCGCCCCCTTACTTCATTTTTAGTATTATTTTTTCGTGTCAGTTCTCACTTACCCAGGCCGATGCCTATCTAGGTTCTTGGTCTTGGCCATGGGTAGGCCCTATCACTATCATGCATGCCTAGCTAGGAGTGGAAGCTAGGGGCTGAATAATATAATAAGTTTCACAGGATGTAGTTTTGACCAATCATGACCAAAGACTATTTATTCGGTATATAAAAGAATATTGACTGCTCTATTATACGTGGTGATGACTGGAGATTCTATATCGCTCCCCTCGTTGGCCTAGCATACCTGGCCTGCTATCTATGTTAGGCATTAGCCTACCGCCTACTAGACTATGTAGGTCTCGCATACGATTGCAGGCCTAGCTTACTATGTAGGCCTAGCATAACTGGCCTACTACGCCTCGGGGTGATAGTTATTTTAGGCCATGTATGCTAAGTGCAACTCGGGTGCGATAATCTCCATCATCACCACATGACCAGTCAATAGTTGTTAACTTTTACCAGACTGTTCGATTTGGACCAGTACATAATATGTGGAAGTAAACACGTTCTAATCAGGAAACCTGTACACGTTATGTACGTACCCAGCTGTAGGCCTACACTGCAGTGTTGCGGTCGAATATGTCCAAGACCTTTGGAACACACACCCATGCATCCTTCATCCTGCACTCTGTCATTTGGCTTCTGCCCCATGTGAACCAGGGCACGGAAGAAACAAAACGGGAGTTGGAACTTGGTAAAAGCAGCACTTCTTCACATCACCCGATACAAAGTTAATTATTATAAGCATTAAGGGATCTGTATGCTTTTAGAGACTCGTGCTTGAATGTGGCTTGGTGTGTGGATTAGGTAATATACTGTCGCCGTAGTGCATCTATGCAATCTTTTGTGTTATTTCCGCACAGTTTGTTTTAATTGTTTCCTTCAATTTTTGTTTTCAGTCGCTCCAGGTACTCTCTGCGATTGTTTTCAATACATCCGTTAACATTTCACATTTCGTTCCATCTTTACCGATAAATATCTTGAACAACAAAAAGTTCGCGAAAACTTTCACCACAGATAGATGCTGAGATTACAAACGCCTGTCAAGCACTGTTTTACTCTATGCTGGTACAGCTTGGGACCAACCGCTCGAACTGTTTTGCCTGCGATGCTGCGCCCGCATCGTATTTACAATTGATGCCTGGACCTCAAGATGTTAGCTGGTCTTAACGGTCTCCCGTGATATGGATCATCGGAGAAAACGACCGATCTGGATCTGGCCGCTGCCGTGTAGAACAGAAATCTTCTGAGAAGGTAAATTAACAACCTCGTCCCCAGGGACAAAGTTCCAGGTGAATGTACATATTAACATGAACATGAGTGTGCTGGATACCATAATCATACCCAAACTTCAGGGGTAGTATTTTCTCTATACACTGGTAAATGAAGTTCTTTGCCGGTTGGTGTAAACACCGGTATAGATAAATTGTGCGATAATGTAATAAAATAATGTAGCTAATAAATAAATTTAAAAAACTAAAAAGTTTTATTACATTACACGGCAGAATTTATTCCATTACTCGTTCGATTTATTACATTCAACTAAAATAACATAACACAATCTATTACGTGTAAAAAATGAACGCGTATGATCATTTTTGCCGTGTTGTGTTAAAAAACAGGTAATGTAATAAAATTGCCACATAATGTAATTGAATATTTTACCTATAGTGCTGGCAATTTTAACTAAATTACGCAGTCTAAAATAACACTATACTGAACGTTTTTGTTACGGACGCCTGACTCCGATTTCATAGTTGATTCTAATTCTCTACTCTACAAATGTTTGAAACTGAAGGTCCGCTTTGTCATGTCTAAAAGCTGGCTGCTTGTCTAATCTACAAGCTGTTGTTTTAAGGGTTTGCCTGCATGATATATGAATGAATAACCAGTACGCATCATTACTATTATCTAACTCTTTTTGTTTTGTCAACGCCCGATGTCCTTTCCTTCCAACCCCCCCCCCCCACCGCTCTTCAGATTTTGGCAGATCTACGGTAAACAAATTGGGGCAACCGTCGAGCGCAACGAGCCAAGCCGAAATTATGCCCCTTCACGAAAGGTCCACTTCTGGCAATCCGCACACCCCCCAAATAAATTCCTGGCTACGGGCCTTACTACAAATATTATAATTTTGATAGCAATCAATCGATCGTGAACGTTGCCGGTGGCTACGAGTTATTTCGTGAGGTTGGTTTGCTAAAAAATAACGCGTGCTCGAGTGCTACCCCCCCATGGGTACTCACAATGAAATGGCATATGGGGCAAGGCTGGTACTTCCAAACATAGGGGCATTCGTCGACAGACGATATGCACCAGTGGGTTCTGTGGTGAGTATTTGGCATCCAATTGTTCAAAACGGTGGTTTCGGGTGGCAATGTGCTAAATTAAAAAAAAAAAAAATCCTAGGGTGAAATTTGGCAAAATTGGGGGTTCTAAAAAAATAAGGATCTTTGGGTACAGTGGTAACATTCTTCAAAAAAATATGGGGGGGTCTGTGGTTACAGTTCAAAATAGGGGTCTTTGGATGACAACTAATGCTGAAATAGGGGTCTAAAACAGCCTTACATACGCGTCACCTCCAACATTGGAGTGCCTCCTGTCCTACTAGCCTCACTGATGTTAACCACATTGCATGCATATTGTCTTCAAAGGTAGGTAACAAGACAGTGATTCGTGTTACCTTATAAAGCCAAACATATTCTCAATATCAATGAACAACTTAATGCTATTTGACCCATATGTACGAAGAAATTATCATTTTTTCCCGGCGATTTTGACGGTAATGACGGTAATTCCTTTTGTTTTGATATGGCCTATAACTTAGCCTATGGCCTATACCAACAGGTCAACTTACTTAACCCGGGTGTAGTAGTAATATAGTCCGCGTACTCACGTCCGCCTACAACATAATGAATGGACACTCATTCAGTTGACTCTTCTGCAACATTAGTTTCACGCTTAGTCCGTTGTCCGTCTATGGAGCCCGGACTATGGCTCCTCCCGATATAGGTTCTTTCACAGCACACCGGTCGATATATATGAATGGAACTGTCATGGGTTAGTATAGCAGATTTCATGGGTTCCCATGCACCCCTCCCTCCCTTACACTAAATTCTAACCTGATTTTGTAGGACATGTACATTCTTCTTAAATAAGTTTTGATGTCACCAAAATAAATCAATGTTGGGGGGTGGGGGGCCAATTGGACGTTGGGAGGCCATCTTGGATATAAAGGTGGTTCGATTAGATGAAACGTATTTCCGGGTATTAATGATTGGTCTCATCATAAGGAATCAGAGATGTTTACCGAGATGTGGGTGAAAAGGTGAAATGTACATGGAGAACCATAAAAATTCTAAAATATGTACATGCTATAGCGCTTTGAACCCTGGGCCAAATTCAAATATATTATTTGTGTGTTTATACCGTCAAAAATTTCAGGTTTATCATCTGGAAATTAGGGGCAACTCATTTTTCGGTGCCATCCCCTATCCATCCTTTGTGGATAATACCTGTAGCCTTACCTATATATACCCGGGGATGTAGTTTTTGCATGATAAAGGGCGTAAAATGCCAATGGCAATATAATATGGTACCAGAAAAAGGGGTTTAGCCAAGGCGGAAAGTGTATAGATGATGGCATTTGTTTATGTTTATGGCGCCCCTGTTGGAGTTAGAGAGAAAAATGGAGCAAAAGCACCTATCTTTGATGGGGAAAAATTTGTTTTTTGCTGCAACTTTTGTTCGAATTAAATAATACTAACTTTCTTTCAAGCATAATAAGCTAAATGCTACCAGCTGCATTTTGGTGAACAATTTAGATCAGGAAAAGATTCTGAAAGTTAATTTATAACCAGATTTTATGTGGTCGGTCACAGAGATTACTGTAAATTTGGCCTGCCAGAAAACAAACAGGGCGTCTGAATGTCAACAAGTAACGTCTAGGTCACATCATCTATAAGTAAAGTGAGAGGGGTCCATGTGGACGGCATTTGTTTTTCGCGGCGCTAAATATTTCCAACCAAAATTTTATGCAAAGCCTAAATATCAGTTGCGCATATTTTGGTGAAAAAAATCGCCATGGCGTTTTTGTCCTAATTAAGCATAAAAAGCACAGTTGTCACTATTATAACTTGTTTTGCCCCTAAATTTTTAAAATTTGTATTTCAGCAAGGTAAATATAATTATGTTGTCCTATGTTATGAGCCATTTTTTCCCATTCTTCGGCGGGGAAAATTTGTGCGCGTTATTAAAATGGCCGTCCGTTTTTGGACGGCCATTGGATTCGGTACAAATGAATTCATTTGTTCCCAGTTATGTTGTATGGTTGTGTTTATGTACCCAACCAATGACCAGAGGTTTGACAAACAAATCAACCTGCAAAGTGGTTCAGAGGGGGTCGAAGGGTCACATGACCCCACTTCCCACCCCATACACCAACGGGAATGCAACGACATATACACTTAAAGTGTAACATACAGACTGTCCCAATAAAAACTATACAATCAAACTAAAAATTATAACAAATATAAACGGTGCATTTTGCCAGATATTTTACTTTATTGGTAGACAAGATCCGTTTTTTTTTTTCTTTTTAAGCTAAATCCTCGCCTTTTATTCCATCCAATTGTGTGGAACCTAAGCGGAGATATTGTTCAGTTGAACACAAAGGAAATAAATATACCACTTGGGCCAGTTCAACTGAAGTTCAAGAAACTACAGGTATAAGGTGTGTAGCATCGTTGTGGGATTAAATCGTTTTCAAACAAGAAAAATTGTAAGAGCAGAGTGAATGTATTATCATGCATTGAACTATCAATACAATATTTTCAGTGGAAAAGCACAGAAATTATTAGTTGTGGGTGAAATGAGGGACTCACTCTCAGGGGACAAGAATTCATGAAATTCATGGAAAATTTGGGGAATTGACTGCTGAAACTAATGTAACAGTCTACAAGTCGTGTTGAGGAACACATGTGTGTGTGTAGGGAAGAAGTTTGTCATAAAGTAAAGTGTAATACAAGGCTAGTAAAGACTGTGTGCAAGTCTAGCATTTAAAAGCTATGCAGCTATTTGGTGCAGGTGTTGAGGTACCAGGGGCACTGAATCCTTTGGTCTGGCTTATCCAGTCATAATAGCGCCCAGCCTCCTGAATTGGTGACCTCGACCAATCAGCTTAGAAGCCCAGGTTCAATGCATGTGTTCTCTGGCTACCCATCTTCACTTGAGTTCTGGTCTTCATGCTGGCCACATCATTTTTGTTTTCATGAGTTGGGTTGGCCAGTTATATTATTTTACTGCAGGATTTATATTGGAGCTGAATTGAAATAAAACTTTACTATGTGTATGCCAATGAGTTGTCCTGATGCGTCGTATGTTGAGTGAATCTTCAACCAGTGCCTTGCGCCGAGCCCGCGATATGGTAGCAGACTAAAATTAATCTGTTACATGTGTACAACGCTCTAATGTGGAGTGCCAAATTACCCTTCCCCTATTCCCAATGCCTCCAGATGCCAGGAAGGATATTGATGAAGAAAGACGTGTTCAACAAAGAGCAATAAAGGAAAGGATTGTTTGTGTTCGAAGTCTCCGTTTTAATTTCAACAAGGGTCTTTTATGGTTTATCTTCTGCTGAAACCTGGAGTAAGCTGAGACAACAGATTGTTTGGAATGAATTTCCCATGCTATATGTATTTATAGCAATTGCGACTTTAAAGTTCTAAAATTATGGATATCACAGCAGCAGCACTTGATACCTACTTTTATTGAATTTTCAATAAGAATGTCTTGAAGGTGAGTTTCATGTCAAACTTTGTTGCTTTCAGGATAGCCGAAAACTGGCCCCCCCCCAACAGGTTTTCAACTGTCTCAGATAATTAGCCATAACTCCTGCACAAGCTCCCCAAATACACCAACTAAAATCTCATAAAGCTGTGGAACCCACTCCTAATACAGCACTGCTCAAAACTTCCAGGTGAGATGAGTGGAGTTTGTGGCCAAAAAATAATTTGATTGTATTAGTTTTTTGGACAGCTGTCGTCAAAAAACACAGAGTACCTACCGGGGTGCAGTGGATAAAGTTATCCGGAAAGTGCCTATCAGGGTGTTTTCGTGCGCACGTGATGTCCCATCTTGCTATGATTGCCCCACACAAATTGCAACAGACGACCCAATTTGGTGTTCATATACTCTGAAATAGTCCAAAAATAATATATAAAGTCTACCAAAATCAACCTAGTGGGGAAACAGTGAAATAGGGGGCAGAGTTTGTATACAGGGGGTAAAAAAATTAGAATTGTTCGAATTCATTAAATGATGTACCAATTTATTGGGCTACCCTAGGTTCAAAAAAGGTATAGTCGCCCTATCCCTACGAGTTATAGTTTTAGTACAATATGACCCATAAACAGTTCAAGGTAATCGGGGTAAAATCATGGAATGGTCCGATTTTTTTATCGGACTGGTTGATAAACGTTAAATTGTCCACAGATATAAATGTAAATAGAGTCTTTGTTGACTTTCTATATACGAATTACAGAGCATGACAGTGACCTCATGACCCTGTAGCCCCCAGTTACACATTGAGTTCCAATTATGCAACGACTGTTATGATGGTGCAACCATTATATTTTCGGTTCTGTACCATTAGACGGACAATTTGACACCATTTTTTATAACGAACGGATATATCCGAAAATTTACCCCCATTGTGACCTTGAACCTATTTGACTCATAACCCTGAACTACAACATGCAGATATGGCAAAACTAACCTTTTTTAATCTGGAAAGGTAACGAAACGTGGCATAATTTTAGACGCGTTTTTGATACTTTTATATTTTGACCCCCGTTAAACATCACCCCTTAAAAATAATGTTCGCCCCTTGATTTTAGTAGACTTGTGATATGTTGGTTTTAAGGTATTTCTCGATACAATTAGTTGGAATGTATATGTTGCAATTAGCGTTGGTTAAGGCAGCATTCATTCTCTTTTATGGCCTATGAGTACACCTGGATACGCTGGTGGGTGAATAGAATTTTAATTTCCTGAAAATATGTGAAATTCGAAAGTTTTGTCTGTTATTACAAGCGTTTAATTTTTATTACATCGCCTCAAATTTTAGTACATTCTACGAACATTTTATACATTACACGAAAATTTTTTATTACTTTAAGTACTCACATGTGTTTTAGTACATTACGCGTCCAGGTTTTTTCATTACATACGCGTCAATTTTTTACATACGCGTTTATACAGAACAGTCAAAATTATCCTACATTACGCGGCGGTTATTACATTACACGAAATTTATAACATAACCACGGTGTAATGTTGTAAACAAGGTATCTTAAGCTATACTGTGGACCCAATTAATAGGTATTGGACGTTATCAAAATCCACCCCTTCGAGTGCGTTGTTATTGAAGATATGCTAAATGGTATAATATGTTGATATCCGAGGCTTGGAGCCCCCAATATAGAAAGGAACGTCGCCAGTTTGGGTTCTGGGGTTTAAAGCTAGCGCTGTTCTCGAACCGTTATTATACCATTACTACCATCTTATGGTATTGATTCCCAGGCGTGAGTGACTGTGCTTTGCAGAGCACCAGGGATAAACAATCTGAAAGACACTAAAACAGTAGTGCAAAGGTTGTCTTTTTGTATATAACACATTAAATTGGTTCCTGAAGTATTGCTTGTAAAAAATCAGAAGGTGTTAGATGAGGCCTTTCAGCCCAATTTCGCCAGAGATGTTCCACAAATTTTGTACCATTTGATGTCAATACTTGCAAGAGCGTTAAAAATACGGAGCCTTGTAAATCGTATTCTAGAGTTCGGCAGTTATAACCACTGACAAATTGGGACCAAAACAAACCAAAAACACTTGAAAAAATATATTATTAATATGAACGTCCCAATTCATGGTCTTATCAAGAGTAGGACGTAAGTACTTGTATTAATTTACATTTTCAAGTTGGGATATATTTCAACAAAGAACAACGTTTTCCCATTTGCTATTGTGTTTTTCTTTTTAATTAGAGCTATTTAAAAACGAGTTTTTTGTTTTCTTAGCATTAGGAGTCAATTACCTCCTTCTACTTTTCAACGTATTTGTGGTGTATTCTGTTTACAAGATATTTAAAGAGAAACAGAAATGTGCAAATGGCCTTCTTAACTTCGATAATGGGCCCCAATAATGGCCAGTGATTGTAGTCGATATAAAATGCGGCCTGACACATTAAATAGATTAACCCAGGAGCTAGCAGACATTTGTAACACATCTCAAGCACAAAAGGTTTGAGTGATTAAATATGTTGACAGACTGACAGGGACCCCTGAAACGTGATTCTTAAGTGCAGCAAATGGTGCCTTAAGGAGAGGGGGCCAAAAGAATGTTTGTACAGGGGTCAAATTTTTAAATTGATCCAATCATGTTGAAAAGTATACCATGTTATTTGTCTAACCACAAGGATTCAGGAAAGGTATAGTTTGTACTATCCACAACGTAAAGTTTAAGAGTTATGGGCTAAAAACAGTAAAAATCAATAAAAAGGGTCAATTTCAGTTGTACAGGGGTCAAATTTTAAAGTTACTCCAATTTGGATAAAAAATGGTGCAAATTATTGATGGTGTTCATAGGATTAAAATAAGGAATAGGTTTGACTGTCTACAATGCTTAGTTACCGATGTAGGGGGCACAGAAGGTCAACGTCCATTGCATTCGATGGGGCTTGACCTTGTTTCCCCCCTTTCTTAAGCAAGCATTTGAGACACTCAGAACTATTCCTTATTTTGATCCTATGAGCTCCACCAATAATTTGGACCATGTTTTATCCAGATCGGAGCAACTTAAAGATTTGACCCCTGTACAACTGAAATTGACCCTTTTTATTGATTTTTGTTGTTTTTAGCCCATAACTCTTAAACTTTACATTGTAGATAGTACAAACTATACCTTTCCTGAATCCTTGTGATTAGACAAATAACATGGTATACTTTTCAACACGATTGGATCAATTTAAAAATTTGACCCCTGTACAAACTTTGCCTTGGCCCCCTCTCCTTAAGGCACCATTTGTGGCACTTAAGAATTATGTTTCAGGGGTCCCAGTTAGTCTGTCTACATATTTAATCACTCAAATCTTTTGTACTTGAGATGTGTTACCAATGTGTGCTAGCTCCTGGGCTAGATGCTTTACTGCTGAAGTGCTATCATGAACGCCAGCATGGATACTTGTTGCTTCAGATTTTCAAAGAATTGACATTGATTGTCATATAATTTGCATTTGCAGTCCATATTTATGCCCTCATAATGTGCTCTCGACATCAAAAGCATTTGAAGCCCTTACCAATATTTAAATATTTCTACTTTCTCGGACACATAGCACAAACAAAAACATGGACTAGTGACCCATTATTTCTTGCGTAAACGTTTTCGCGACATGTGAATCACTGTTGGCAAAGGAAAGGTAAACTGGATTAAAGCTGATTAAAATAAGGAGTTAGTCTAGCGACTTTTAGGTAAAATAAAATTTTGTGATTAAGGGAAACAATATAAAAGGGAGAATATTCGCAATAAAGCCTCATATAAAATGAATTATAATCAAATTTGAAGACAAGATGTGTCCGCCTAATTGTGTTGTAAAGATGTCGTCTATATACAATTTCTCTGGGGCATACACTGTGCAAATAAAATACTACACGTAAATACAGAATGATGAATATATTATGTTCCCTGAATTTATGAAAAAAAATAGAATCTTATTACT
Source organism: Ophioderma brevispina (assembly GCA_023653785.1). NCBI lineage: Eukaryota > Metazoa > Echinodermata > Ophiuroidea > Amphilepidida > Ophiodermatidae > Ophioderma > Ophioderma brevispina. Next base: position 71,721 of record JAMKCH010000997.1, on the reverse strand, counting down.
TCATGAAGTCAGCATTTAACATTTACATCTCATTCAAAAAGCAAGGTATTTATTTATGAAAAAATGAGATCGAAATTAAGGAGAGCATATATATATACTGTTTGAAGACACTATCGGTGATATCGAAATATGTGCAATTTTACCGGAATAGCATAAAAGTGAAGGATAAGTCAATAAAATTCTCATGAGTTATATTTCCAACTGAAAACTTGACAGAAATGGAAGAGAACAGCAGATTTCAACGATATATTGAATCACGCGTAAGTGTCCGTACGGAGAGTAATGACTAAAATATCCGCTTCTGTCCTTATTCGGTCGCTTCTGGTCTTATCATTTGTAGTGTATGTTAAGATGTTTATACCTGTTACAGACATGCAAAAATCTGTGTTTTTGATGATTTTTTGTCGATTTTCTGATTTAGTAATTCACTGATAATGCCTCTCTGTATTTTTGTAGTTTACGAGCAAGTTGTTCATTGGTGTGTTAAATCATACAGGAAATTGCTTATGTGTTGTTTGTATTGTTTAATTAGATTGAGGTAATCACCCGTCATTGACGCCATGGGTGGCAAATTCAAAGCTATATAATGCCCTCTTGTAGTTACGGAATGGCAAATGGACTTATAAAGAAGTGTTGATGTCTGTATTTTATTGATTACATTATTGTTGATTAATTGTTCCATGACTGCCACGATACATGTGCGCCACATTAGCATCTTTTGAGAGAAGGATTTTTGATATCTTCCTCTCCTGACTCTCGTCCCATAGGGATTTTCCGTAACCTGACCCATCTGACACATTTTCTGACACGCTTATGAATTAGGAAACAACGGAATTAACATGTGCTTTATTCCATGAAGGGTTTCCAAATTCATAAGTGTGTCAGATGGGTCAGGTTACGGAAACTCCCTGTCTGATATGGACTTGAGCAACACATTCGACATTCTCGTACAGGGTGTCCCATAAACCTTAATATGCCTTGAATTTTTACGCCTTTATTTAGATAATATAAAAACGAATGTCTGTATGGAAATACTAATTCTTATATAGAAGCTCGGAGAAACTGGCAAGCACAGAATTAAATACACGGTCTCGAACCCGGACCTCTCGCTTTCTAGGCGTGAGAAATACCACCGAGCCACAGAGGACTGTGTTTACGTCTTTATTTCAGAGTTTCAAGCGGCCATAATTATATTATATATTTTTAGAAGGGCGGGCCTTCTCGGGTTGTATCATTTACTTGATCCTCGCGTGCATTGAATTGAGTTTCGCATCGAAATACTAATTCATTGCATTAGCTTTTCAAAATTGAAAAACAAAAAAACCGTATCAGTCAGTTTTAAAATGGTTAAATTATTACCGTGGTCGTTGTCATCATTATGCGACTTCCGCCGAGATCCGCAACATACTTCTGAGCTTGTCAAACGTCTCTATCCCACATGACTATTCTCAGTTCATCCAAGGTAAAGTTGGTGTCTCAGCATAGCGTATCAGGGTAGGTTACTTGTGTGACTGCTCTTTTGTTAAAATTAGAAACACAAGTCATGATGGGATGAAGCAATACATAAGATATGGAGTCACACCTCAGTTAGCACAGACAGACACAAAACTGACGCAGAGTCCCAGACAGTTATTTCCAGTACACTCCGATTCTAGGACCAAGGCCTGAGAAGGCCTGCTATAGGTTTGCATGTACATGGCTTCGCACCAAGAAAGTTTTGCGATGCAGATCTAGGCGAAGTATAGAGAGACACAAGGTTAGAGAGTGGGAACGACACCAGACTAAAATCTTGCAAATCAATAGACTAATTTTGTACACAGTCCTACCACGAATCGGCACACAGCGTAGTTGGAACATAGCAGGAGAAATATATACATATATAAATAACCTTCCTGGATATAATGACAATCTCGCTGAAACGAGAATCATAATACTAGTATTCTGAAAGTTTTCCTAAGAATTTTACACGCTTTCTGTCTGTTTGGTGTCCTCTATTATTAATAGCATGTTTTCAATAGGTTTGCTTCAATTAAAGATGTGTTTTCGTTTCTTTCTTTTTTTACATAGAAATCTATCTTCGTGCATTTTCTTTACCCGTTAAGCCTCGGCCATACATTTGACAGTTATAATATGAACGCCTCGTCGCCGGAAGACCTACGCTGTTTTTGCACCTACAGACATCCTATGTCGAAATTCTAGAAATGATTTTTACCTTATTTCATACATAATTGCCTCGCATGTTTGTTAACAGAGCTTACCAGAGGTTGCGATTATTATATGCTAAAGAAGGTGTTAATTTCCTGTATCTTAAAACTAATAGTAATGGGACTTTTCAAAAACACGGCACTGGTATTTTGTGTGTGGGAGGGGGAGACAAAACATACTATAAAAGGATGTCTCTTTCAAAACAACTTATGTCATTTGCAAAATTTATAATAGATTCAAACGGCAGCTCCCTCAAAACACATCAAGGACACGCTACCATACACTTGTCATTCTCCCACATGTTAATTATGGTAATATGTTTGGGCACCCACTCACCATTTTGGATTTAGCAACCTTTAAATTTGAAATGGGCTATAAACACAATTGCCCTACTGAAAACGCAGTACACACGCCACCATTTCACCTATACTAAAACACTCAACATCGAAGATACCAACAAATCCAAACATTACTATTCATGCATGATTACTAAAATAACAAACCTCCTACAGTGTCTAATTTATTAGACATTGTAATGTCTTGGGAAACATGGTGTTCGAGTGCATAAACCTAGAAGTATGCGCCAATCGACTGAGAGCCAGAATGCAACACTTAGCCATGTGTAATTGTTCAACATGTAGGAAAGCCTTCGCGTTGATCATACGACCCATCTAATTTACACGAGAAGACGTGTTACCTCAGTCTAAGATATGGCAGTGACTATAGCAAAAGCCCAAAACATAACAACCTAACCAGACATGCAAACAAATACTACTTATCCTTCTTTAACCGCAACTATCAGATAACAGCATATTGAACATGCTCAATATAGGGACGCTAGAGTAGAGTACACTCTCTAAAATTCAATTACGGCAAATCACTTCAAAACCTTTCAAAACGCATATTTAAAACAACCGCTTATTCATTTAGGCTATCTCTTAGGGTATTATTTTGCATGTTCGTGAACACGATATGTTACATATCAAACACGGTTCAGTAATGTGATACATACTATTAATATCAAGACGAATAAGCGTGTTCACTCACATTTGATCTATAACACATAATTCATCAACAACAATAATAAGAAGTGTTAATTTTAAGAAGTCCGTTTCCTTTAGTGTCTTTCTACATGTATTCCACAGTATCAATGATATCTTGACTTCAGTCAGCATTTATTTCACAATTACGCTCACTATTGTCTGACACAGAACGCCTTTTACTGTCATTACATTGCGCAAAATAATAAGTTCTTAGAAATATACCAGAAGTTGTTAGCCAATCTAGTCGGGAATTCCTTTGAAGTGTCAATGAAAGCCTCGGAAAGTAAGGTTCCTACCTTTTTGCTACAGAAAGGGCTGAAATGAACCTTTTTCACAGCGAAGTATCACCTAGTTATAAGTAGTAAAATTCAAAATGACCTTGCATAATTCCATTTAGTTCTTTCCTTATTTTAAATGTATTCAGTGTTGAAAGGGGGTAGCCCGTTTCCTTAAATAAGTTTTCATCTTGATTGATTGACATTGACACCAGTATCCCTTCTGTATCCGTTTGATATGAGAGTCAAAGCTGAAAACGTGATACGTGATAAGTCCTTCATATCCCCCCTAAGCCATCGCATCAAAGGGAAAAAGATGCTCTGATAAGAACTGATTTCTGCATAGATAAACAGTAGAAATTATACCTAGCAATACTGTGGGCTATGTCAAGTCTATAAGTTGCATATTGTCTCCTAAATGAATAAAATGTAATTTCAATTTCCTTCCCTGAATATTAGTGACTAGTGGATGTACATCATACTACATCAACTCCATCAAATTATAGCGCTGTTAATATTCATTAAGCCACCGGGTATGCAGAGGACAAAGCACTGCAGATTCCTTTTTTTCTAGACGTGCTGACCCATTGTTGTTGCCCACGAAGTTGAAAATATTTCACGTGTTAACACCACCCCGAATTAGATCGAGCTATTTGTTTTCACAAAATACCTATCCTCGTTCACGAATAAATAATCCCTAGAGCTTCTACTGTGCGTTCAATTAACTTTGACCGCATATTCCATCGTTTATTTGAAAAGAAAACGAAGATGAACAGAACTCATGAAAGAAAAGTTGTTTGGCGGACTGTGGCCTAACATAATTGTGTAGGACCACAACCCATAACTTGCTGCGTAACTACATTTCTACTTGATTTACCGCGTTTTCAGAAAAACAAATCAAACACCTTTGATATTCACCGACCTAAATGGAATACATGTGAACTGGTGCCGATCATTGATGAACATATATATTAAAAAAATGTTTTTTTATAGTAATCTGAGCAATGCACGATACCATATTGCATGTCTTGCCCATAGGTCGCTGGATACCCATTACATTTGTTTTCTTCTAAAATGTGGTGAATTGAATAGAAATGGATTTCAGCTGTAAAGTACGGGTCTTGGTTCTGCACAAAAATGTTAGGTTACATTTTGCCAAACAAAGTTTCTTTTCTTTACCTTTGTTCATCTTCCTTTCATTTGCCAATAAAATTATGATGAAATACACGGTTAATTTCAGTTGAATTCACAGTAGACGCTCACGGTTTATTCTTAAACGAGGACAGCACAATCTAAATCAGGGTGGCAGTAATACCTGTAATCTTTTTCAACTGCATGGGCAATAACAATAGCTCTGGATTTCTAGATAAAAAAAAAAAAAAACCTCAAGGGCTTTGTCCTTTGAATGCGTGCGGATTAATATCAATAGCGCCATTTTTGCTGCATGCAATGTATAGTACATCACTGATCACTGATATTCAGGGGAAGATATTGAATGGCATTTATTAATTTTAACGAAAATGTGTAACTTTTGCAATTGACAAAATGAAACTAGAAAGATTTATATAACAAACCGTGAAGCTAAATAAGGGGATGGGAGTGGAGGGCAAGTAATCTCTCACCCGGATTCCTCATAAAATAAAGATTAAACAGGTAAGTTCTTGTTTAATCTTCTCATTGTATTCGTAATATCGCGAGATATTACGTGAAGCCCTGTATCTGGGGAAATACTTCGTCCAAAAACTTTCCGAATGTTGACAATCTTAGTTCATGCTGCATAAAATGGTATGACATGTATGAACCTGAATACTTACGTAACTTTTAAATTTTTTATTTACAGCAATGTAATTGTATTAATGTCCTAATATTATGGGCCAAAAATTATGGAAAAAGTCCTTCGGGGAAAGTGGTTTATTTTGTAGGATTTTTGGCGCCATTTGAAATCCGTATGAACGAATTTTCAGTTTTTTCTGTTATGTTAGTTGTGTTGAGGTACCCTATCAATGGCCAGAGTTTTGGTAAAATATTCAAACGGAAAGTGGTTTTCAGAGACGGGAGGATGGATTTTTGTGAGGAACGGAATTTCAATGAAATTGCACTGGATCGATTGAAACCACCTACCTTTTTTCTTTGCGAATGAGGCACAGCTGCTAAATATGTTGTAAGCGTTGGAGCCAACTCACTGTCGACCGGTTGGGGTTTGAGATAACCGTGTCCCCCGGTGGACGAAAGGCAGGGCACTCATGAGAATGTGATCGCCAGTCTGTGGGTGGAGAACCAGATTGGCAGGCTGGCGATGCCGCAGCCCCCATCGGTTTGCATATGCTATTGAAGCGGAACGACTCCTGTGCGAATCGGTTTAAGGGACCCATTACTTGCGTGGGAGATTGCTGCCAGGTGGTAGTTCGATCTTAGTGTCATAGAGAGTTTATCTGGTATTTGGGTATCTAAGCAAGGCAGTATTCCATGTATGTAAAGATGTTGAAAGGGGAATGGGAGTTTAGCAGCGTGTCGGCAAGAAAGGGCGGAGAGAACGCAAGTTCTCTTTTAGAGTTGTTGTGATTCTTTGACAGTGTATGCAGCAGGTGCGTGTTATCCAGCGGGCCTTTATTCACTAGTTTATGCTGTTGTGGTGTTCTTCCCGAAGTACTCGCGGTGCAATGCCTGAAAGCACTGCTGGTAGGAATTCAGATGGAGTAGGACGAAAGAAGCCAGTGATGGTGACTTAAAGAGACTCGTTGAGTACTGTTCCAGTTCTTTGTGTGAGAGCTGTTGCACCAGCTGGGGCGGCATATTCAGCAGTGATGTAGACCAGAGCAAAGGCAGTGGTGCGTAGGGTCGTTGGGCTGGACCACATGAAGATCAAGCAAGTCGACACAGGAGGTTATCCTCGAAGATACCTTGGCGCATGTGGACTTGAGGTGCTGCCGGTAAGTAATCCTGCCGCCGGTCAAGCTTCCCTCCCAAGTAGGTTGGTGTAAGGATTGTAATGGCAGAGGCGCTCCATTGAGGTTGATTTGAGCGGCGATGGGCCTCTTTGGTGTTGAGGAAGGCAGTAGCGGTCTTGGCTTCGCTACCAAGAACGTTTCAAGGTTTATTTGGAAAACATGGTACAAAAGACACCGCAAACCCGGCTTTGAACTTGCCTACTATCTGTAATCGTCTCTTGATTGCTTATGTTTTCTGTCGTGCACGGCAGATTAAGAGTGACATTCTGAGAACCAGGCCGGGAGAAAGGGGTCAGAATTTTTACTCCTATATTGTTCTAATTATTTTTTCCCGGAAAGTTTAAACAGAAATGGTAATGAAAAAATCTGAGTCCCCCCCCCCTATATAAAGTTAGCAAAGACCCCCCCTAACATGATCTTCCAAGAGCCACTCTTCAAACCTGAAATGGTGATTTTTTACATATTTTAAGCAACCGTTTGAATTTTCAAACAAATATTGAGATTCAATTTTCTTTCTCCCTCTTTTAATAATACAGGTTTTACAAATCATGAAATGAATAATGACTCATCATTTTTAAAACGATGATGACATGCCCATTTTCATGTTGACGGGTGAGGCTATTTTTCGACTTTATTAAATTCGTTCAAAATTTCAATTTTATGGTAAGTTTTAAGGGAAAATTTCAAAATTGTCATCTCTTTTTAATTTTTATTACGTTTTTACCCACGTATTACCTCACTCTTGCTTATTACAAAACTCATTCAAACTCAATCAATGGAGCCTTTGTCCTGTATCTTACTTACATGACCCCCCAAAAAATAAAGTGTAATTTTAAAAAAAATCCTCAAATATTTTTTTTTTTAATATTTAGTTTAAATGTACTTTTACTTCACAATATTTCATATGCCAACAGTATCGTTTATCATAATAACTTAACTCACACATTTGACTTCCGCTATTGTTTGCATCATTCAAACATGCATTATTGTATGGACTATTCCATTGATTGTCTGGGTGTTTACACAAATGGGAAATGACTGTTTTTTTGTTATTAATTAAGCGAAATTGCTTGATATTTATGAAGAACGCAAGCGCACTATCTACCAACAATCACATCTTTTGTTTACAATATATTTTTTCATAAAATTTACAATCTATAGTCAAATATGAATTTCCGCATGGTTCACAAGTTTTGAATAGTTTTTGCATAGTTAGTCCTTTTAGTTTGTCCTTTTGATGCCAGTTTGGTCCATTAATGGTTGCTGCTTGTGAAAAGTAGGTACCTAAATGTCGGAGATTGTGGAAGTGACAGGATTTTGTTCTAATAAATTTTTAAAAATTTCTCCTATGTGGCAATCTGAGATTCCCCATAACACATATCCTAGGCTGCACGTTCACACATGGATTAAACCGTGGTTACAGTGCCGAAACAAAGGATGCGTACAACACACAAATGTCTAATTACAATAAATGGATGGTGGTGTCACACTCGGTTACACGGACCACCACTATTTCATTACACGATCAGATTGAACCAATATAAGCTGTTTACTTTTTGTGTTTCTGCACAAGGGTGCATAAGGCTTGGTTTGGTAGTTTTCTCCAATGTGTTGTATCTGTTTGTGGTATGTGATGTGGTAAAAATTGTTACCCAATGTTAACCCTAAAACCCTAAACATAAATTGCCCACTGTTCAACTCAATGAACATTTTTTCATGGCACCTGCATGTAATGGCTTCTTGGGTTCGTGCCCCTCGTTACCTTTCTCACGAGTTGGTAACAGGTCAGAGGGGTGTTTTAAATAATCCCATAAGCATTGCAATGTGCTTATGCTGTACTGTACTAAACACATGTCAGTAATTTAGGGATAAAATTCTGTCAGAAAGTTAAGAAGAACCACAAGCATATCCTGCTCATGCTAACAATTCCTTAGTACTAGAAGTACACATGCACTGCTGGCCTGGGGAGGTGCAGAGAGCGTTCGAGCGCGTGTGAATGTGTGGCACCATCGTCGGGTGGGAGTGCATCGGAAATTAGCCCGTGAGAAATGGGGTGATGGTGCGTGTGTGAAGAAAGGATTTTGTGGGATCACATGACCACTGAGTCCCTATGTCAAGCATACCGAAAGCCAAACGGACAAACAGTCAGATATCATTTTTAGTATATCGATTTATAACGCTTTCAACAAATGTATATATTCACCTCTGAAGTGAATAGCCCTGTTTTGTCTTTATGTAATTCATGCAGCTTCTCTAAAAGGGCTGAGTAGGAAAGCCGGTAATTTCAAAACTTATGATTTTTTTGTACTTGGTTTTAGGTCCCCAAAACTAAAAACCCAAAACTTTTGAAACGTCTCAGTAGGTGTTCTACAACAATCAAGTGCAGAAATTAGTATCCTCATGTTCCTTTATGGAATGCTGCTTAATAATCGGTCTAGTGCAGGCTGTGGCTTGTCAAATATGGCGTAAGTAATCTTTCAGTTTGAATTAATAGTCTCCGTCAATGTGAAAAAAAAACTAATGTGAAAAAAAAAAATTGACAAACATCTTTACAACCATGTAACACGCTGCCAGATTTTGGGACGTAGGGAATTGTAAAATTCAAATATAGGCCTAAATGGGTAATATCACTTCTTTATTACAGAGATTTAGAGGCGTTATATTGCTACTGAAACATGAAAAATTGTCCCCCATTTACATTCCCCTCCACTCCTCTTCCCCCCCCACTTGCTCTCCATGCCCACACTTGACGACCAATCAATCCAGAACACCAACATAAGCTTCCGAATACCACTAGATACCAAATCAAAGGTAAATAAGTTATATCTTCGCAACAGTGTTTTTGGGTAATACTTCACAGAAGTCTACTACCCCTATTTTAACCATGAGCAAACAGATCTAACATCCCCTAACCATGGGGGAAATACATTCATTCCGATCTGTCACATCACTCATTACTTATCACTTGACTACCCTTTCTATTGGTAATGGTAAAACTCTAAACTGCCATCTTTCCTATCATACGATAACCATATTATCCTTGTAAGATCTGTGTTGCCGAGACCAGGACGTCAGAGAGACAGTTGTATGTGAAGAGTCATAATCATGGACCAAAATGTACCATTAATTCAAATGCAACCATTCCTTACCAAGTCCACCACAGCACACGAGGAAATGATTATCCCTGCATCTTTACCGGGGGGGTGGGGGAGGGGTGGGATGGGTTTACCACCACCTCAGCAAACTTTCCACTGTTGTGTTTGTTAAGAGCTTCCAGATATTTATTATTATTTTAGCATAATTACATTGGTACCCGTTGCACTACTACTTTTAATGTTTTCACATCCTTCGCATAATTTTAGGTCGAAAGAGAAAGGTAGCACCGATACCCTTCGCCATGGTTATGGTAATCGTTAAACGTAAGCCAAAATTAAAACAATATTCTGGCTAAGTGGCAGCTCTAAACTCTGTTTCATTACTGTCATTTACCAGTCTTTAGAGCTTCTAAAACTGCATTATAATCCAACATTCCAATACCTTTTTGGTGGCAAAATTGCGTTTAGCCTTATTATACCACTGTATCTGGGAAATTGACAATTTTGCCAACTCAACTCACGGACTTTATGAAATCAAGAAATCAAATGTGGACCCCTCATACTAGATATGTTTGTTTGGTTCACTGGAAAAGAGTAGCCATAGCCATCCACCTGTATCAAAATCAAAGTATATGGTGCGTTATAGGAATTTCGCAATGGTAAACGTGTTACCATTTGTTCAAAAAAATGGCTTGTTTTTTGTATAGTATGAGGGTCAGTATACGTGGAAAGAAGTTGCAAATATGCAGATGTTATAGATTGCCTTTTATCAAATTCCTACCAGCTTTGAAAAGTAATAAAGTTTTCATTAAAATTGCAATCCTATTTTTAGGTCTACTTCACAAAATTCAATGATCCCTGTGCCCCCCCCTTGACAAAATGGAATGACCCGTTTCGAGCACTACCTCAAGGCTTGGGCATTTTTAATCATTACCAAGTAGCAATCTAACTGACATTAAGTTATGAAGGCTTTTGCTAAAAGCACAGGTTAATATCATCATCTTAAGAATGTGTATTTTTGCCTCTTTTGAAAAAGTGCATATTCAACAGAGTGGATCTTGAAACCAAAAGAGGCTCCATCCGATTTTTAATTACTTTTTTTTAATTCAGCTTAGACAGAAATATTTTACTGTTGAAAATGAAAAGAAAAAAAAAGATATGAAAGTTTTCATATTGTCTTCAATATAGGCTACCAATGTGCCTTTTTTGCAATTTTGAGCAAAGTCAAAAGTAAGATAATCTCCCCTGTCAAAAAAATGGAATACCCCAATGTTATTTCTCTCTTTTTATTTTATATCTTGAAATATATATGGACTTAACATCTGCTAAGTAAATGCTTATATTGAAATTAGTCTGTCCTTTATTTTTAATGTCCTGAAAATGCCATAATATTGGTATTTTTACACACTGAAAAGGGGGTCTGAGGAGGGCCACTATTTCAGGGGGTCTTGTATCTCACCGCAGGGGGTCATGAAGCTTTTTTCAATTTGTGGATATGCAATAACTTTGGACACATTACTAACCCTTAAAATCCTGAATGAAATCCTGTCGCCCTCAGTCCTCCTCAACCTGCCTGGTTCTCTCAGGCATGTGACTGTTAGTCATCACATTATCAATATCTAGTTTATAACCAGGATTCAGTAATAGCACAAAAGTCAAGTATGTTCATGTGAAGAAGACCTGCACAATGATTTACTTTATAGCGTAGACTCTGGGCTTTGTTAAATCCCCCTTTAACTTTAAGGCACATTATAATTAATGAAAGAAAAAGGAAGTTCTTGGAGACACATTTTTTGTAAAAGCACCAAGTACACCACCGGGTGCATGACATTTGTTCATACAATGTTCTGGAAATCTAGATTAACAGTTTGTACATGAACAATGACTTTGAATATCACTGTTTAATAATTTTTTTTTTATTAAGACACTCCCCACAAACAATGATGAATGGTTATTAATAGTCACTACAAGTTTATCTGTATGAGCAATATTGTTGACACTAGCATCAACACTTAGTAGATTCAACTTAGTATTTAAAACATCTACAGTGGCATTAATTGGGTTTTCCCTGGAGAATCATGTGCATTAACAAAAGTGGCATAAGTGAGATGATACAATGGCACACTTGTTTTTATTTCATAGACAACTATATACATGTACAATGTTTTGTGCATTAGTACAATAAAGTGTACACATTGGAAATTAGGTTTCTGGACAAATGGAACTATAGTCCCCTACGGGATGTATTGCAACCTACGGAAACAACGAATTAGCGTGTATTTTTTTTACTCGTCATTCAGAACTTGAAATATTATTTTTGTCCTAAAAAAATCTTTGAGAAGGATATGAGGCCAACGGAAGAAGAAAATAGTTGATTAAATACACTGACAGGAAGCCAGATTTACCACTACTTAAATGTACACATAGCGAATTAAGGGATGACAGCGTATTTATACCTGATGGAAAATAGTTGAATCTTACATATGAATAGGGGACAACACTCACTGTCTTCTGTCCCTTTATCTTAAAAGAGTAAGGCCATATCATTTGTTTTGTTGTTTGTCTTACTAAGACACGCATTGAAAAGGCTAAGTCCTGTATTAGGGTGTTTGTTTGTTTGTTTGTCTTTATGTCTTTCTTTTCGTTTGTTAAAACCACCTGGAATGGTGGACTACACTGTCATTTGTTTTGGGAATCCAGGATTGGCGAATGTAACAGAATGGTATCTGCGAGGATAGTTAATTAGACGTATTCTACATTATAGTTATCTAGGGACCCAACCCAGATAACCCCTTTCACACCTGAGTTTTGATCATGACTCTGACACAAGTAAATGGGGGTCACGTAAGAACCACATACCCACAATAAAATGAAAATCAGAATTTTGACCTATGACTTATGGCCAATTGAAATTGTCACTCTCCGAAAAAAAGTGGTTCGCACATTTCCATCCTCAGCAACTCCAATATAAAGTTTTGAACCAAAATAATCATTGCAAAATATAGCCATCTTGTATTTTTCTTTGAAACTTCAAAAATTCACCCTTGTCTTTCCCATAGACTTACACAGTTAAGAGCACGGTCATGACAAAATTAAAATTTATGCTATCAGCATATAAAAGGTTATTTGATTTAAGTATTATTGATTATTAATTAATTGCCTACTAAGGTATATATCTAAGCAAATAAATCCGAAGATTTAATTACTTTAATAATTTTTAATAAGTAAAATATCTTGATTTTTTCACTTCCGTTAGTGCCGGGTGGGGGTCACCTAAGTGGCCCAACCTTATTATTCTAATGAAGCAATAAACAGGGACAGAAAAACGAATACACTGCCAGTGACATCATTTGTGAAACTATATTGTTTATCAGTCAGTGGTGTCATAAATAGATTCACACCAGTCACCTGGAATTTTCTATTACTCTCTGATAATCACTGGTACCACAAATGATGCCATCACCTACCCAAATAATGAATGCTTTCTGGTCCCTCCTTGTAGACTTGACACAAACCACATCAATTCTATTAGCATTTCCTTGGACCTTTAAACTATCCAAACTACTCCTGATGGTTGTTATCATAAAATATATAGCCACGCAAACTCCTCAATCTCCAGGAGAGAAAGATTGAGGGCCCGTGTTCAAACAAATGATGGATTTGGGTGATATCAGCTGCGTACCCAATGCAGAACTTATAATTGGAAACGTACGTCATCAAACAAGTCACAGACCTATTGAAATCGATAACCTACATTTAAGGTATGTTAGTGATTTTCGTTTAGGCTTGGTTGAAGTGGGCCGGAAATTGGTTGTCTTATACTTTTCCAATATCTTTTACTCTTTAACTTCTAGTAAGTGGGCGGGAAATTATTTTTTAGTAGTATGGTGCAATCCCTGAGGCTATTTCGAACCAGTCCCCAAATGCAATAGAATGTGCATATACGTACTGTACTAAACACGTGTCAGTACTTAGGGATAAAAAAGTGTTAAAGAAGTTTAAGGACCACAAAACATTTCATAATCATGTTAAAAAATCCTTGAGCACTTTGTCAGCTAAAACAGAAACGCGTGGAATTGAGCGAGTAGGGTCCCTCAATTCCCGTCTGAGGTGGTTTGGCTATGACATTGCCTAGTGTCTCTTTTAAATAATATTTGCGGATGTTATTATTCTATATTTGACAATACATGTCGACAAGCGCTGCCATACCAGACCCCAAAAAAACCTAGGGGAAATTGTCTATTTTAGTCCCGAAGTGAGGGTATCATTCCGGAAACGGAAACTAAATTGAACTATGATGAAGTAGTTCATCCTCAAGTAGTTGTTTGCTCTTAAAACCACTAAAATATTACATGCTTTTAAAACTACACGGTTGCTCATAAAGTTGGAATAACATATTTTTTTTTTACCATTTATAGAATGATTCTTACAGTGCGAGTTATTTACGATATCCTGGGTGTATATCGCCACACTACTTGAATGATCAGTCTCTTCCGAACATATCACCATAAGTAGCCCTTTACGAACTATGTCTTTGGCCTGAAAGGAAAATGGGTATTGAACAGCGGATTTAAGGATTTTGTTACAAGTTTTCACATCAGTCATTTTTACATATAACATTTTGGGTGATTTCATGCATCGAAATGTTCAATAGTAAATGTCAATCAGTCACGGCCAGTGTCTGAGCTGTAATCTTCTGTGCTCCCTAGCCCAGCTAAGTCGATCAACTCTGTGGTGAACGGTTGAGCGTGGACATTTGGTCATTCATGCTCGGTAACCATGTCGAAGCGATCTCCGAGATCTACAGTTTGGAGGGAAACATTGATTCCAGAGTGTCGTCTCCACAAACGACGAAGACGGCTTGTTGGCCATTTCGGCGGGCTGTACGGCACACATTAAGCAGCAGGAGGTCATCTCGTCTGGTAGTCAATCGTGATCGTCCTGAAAATTTTCGTGGCCTCAAATGACCCACCTCTCGATGATGTCTGAGGATTTTACAGACCGCACTCTAGGATATTCCGAGGAAATCAGCGACTCTGGCTTGTTTGTACCCTTCCCGTCGGAGTACAAGTACTCTTCGGCGTATTGACAATGTCGTTGGATGAGGCATAGCCTAGGGAACCTCTGTGTCAGTTTTTGTTGTAAAGATAACAACTAACTATGGGCTCCTTGCACAACGGCTTGGAGCAGGGAAAAGGAACAAACAACAGACGTCTGACATTTTAAAGCTCCCAACAAAAGGCATTGTTACGTAATTTAAAACTATGCATGGATTCACTTCACCTGGGTAGTGGAGACTCATTATGTAATCATTCACCTACTCTAATGTGGTTACTGTAGCGTTCAAATAGAAATACGTTTTAAGATTGGGTCTGAAAAGGAAAATATTCCAACTTTATGCGCAAAGTGTAGGATAAACAAAAGACCCGAGTAACTACCTTTATCTGACAGCTTACGGGGGGGGGGGCAATTTTTTTAAACGATGTTTAATTTGAATGCTTATCTTCTTTAGGCCACATGTTTTAGTATTATTATCAAAACCAGCATTTCTGAAATCTGTATTTCACAAACAATGTCACAACAATAATAAAATCGTATAAAATTGGTTGAGTGGACTGCTTGCAAAACATTCCATTAACATTGTGACAATGTTTGAAGTCAACATTCTGCAAAATGTGTATGTTATGGGTTTGTTGAGTAATAGCCTCAAACGGTAAGCATTTCATATAGAAGTCCCAAGTATACAAATGAGGTATTAAAATTGATTCCGTCATGCGCTGATATTGTGCAGTAGCGCATACTTGGGACTTCTATATGAAACGTCTCCCTAAAAAATCGTACATAGTCACAGGACATTTAGAATATCGTACCGATATTCGCTTAGTGTTAAAAAAATCGACATCCTATTTTGATAACATTTAAATGATGTTTGAAAAACACAATATAATATAATCAGCATGTTACTTGAATATTTGCAAAATGGGAAATAAAAACATTGTAGCAATATTTACTTACAATGTTTTAAAACAATTCCAACGGCACATTGTAATAACATTTAACAATTTTTGAAAAACATTCTAAAAAGAATGTCATCAAAAGTCATTCTTAAAACATTTGCATGAGGTGATAAAAAGATATCCATACAGTGTGCGTTACAATGTTTTAAAAACGATATCAATATCATATTTAAGTTAATATTTCCAAAATGTTTCATAAACGTTAAGATAAAAATGACATCTTGATAACATTTTTAAATGTTTTGAAAACACCAGGAAAAATAATGTCAGCAGAAAATCATTTCAGCAGCATCTCTGAAACATTAACTGCGTTAAGGGGAAAGTGTTCTGATATCAAATGCTAAACGATATTGTGTATTAACGTTTGAGCAATGTTGTCTTAATGTTTGATGAAAAGTTACAAATTAATGGGTATTCGAAAGTCGTTTTAATCAACCATCTTTTAAACATCGTAAAAACAACGTAAAATGTTTTGATAATGTTTCGCAAACTTCATCAAACTAATGTTTTCGTAAACTACATATTCGACCTTTGGAAAATGTTAGGAAAATGTTAATGAATGCATACTAGTGTATTAGATCACATCTGAAGTGAATAAGCTGAAAACGCCACCGTTATAGACCGTATTCAATAGCCAGGATGTTGGTGGACAAGATAGACGCATTCCAGTACTACAATACATTCACCTGTCAATGATCCCTGTGCAATCGCTAAACATGGATCGATTGACAGCTGAATGTATTGTAGTCCTGGAATGTATGCATCTGGTCCAAAATATGTCTGGTGGCTGACGTCATATTGAATACGGTCTATTAAAGAGATTTAGTAAATTGAAAAATCCCCTATGGGTTCGATCAGGACAGCGAGTAAGTTAAAAACCCTTCTACTTGTTTTGTCCAAATAACCTTCGATACGTTCTCAGTAGATGTTCTACACCCAATCAAGTGCAATTTTTGATATATCTGTATACTCTCAAAGTCTCCTTAAAGGGACACTTCGTGATCCAAACCCTCGTCCCCCGACTAACGTAAAAATAACTTGAGATTTTTTTTTTATAGAATCTGACCCATTGGTCTAAGTATAACGTGTGTGTCTAGTCTTACGTGCAAATTCGGTCATAGTGCGTGTGCCTAATCTTATGTGCAAATTCGGTCGTATTTGTAAGAAATTCGTAATTTTGTAATTTCTGTCCGTAAACACAAACAAAAACAAAACCACATAAACCATAAGATCGGAATCAACTCACATTTCATGAATAAGCTTTTCTCAAGGATATTTATTGAACAAGGGTATTTAGTGAACAATAAATTAAACAGAAGGTGCTGGAATCACGATATGCACCTTTCAAATCGTCATTGTAACCAAACTGGGACTGTGAAATGACTCAATTCTTGAACAAACGTAACTAATAATAATGTGATTTATATAGCGCATTTTACACAAGTAGACAAAGCGCTGTTGCCTATTATTATTGTGCTCCCTACAGGATATCATCACAATCATTTCGCTACACCTAGGCCGGCAGCTGGCCAAGCGCACAATCCTATCAGCACTTAAATTGTAAGAGTCCCCATAACAGCCCCCCAGATTTCGCTTGGGTCGACGTGGCATTGCGATTTAAAGCATCTTTCCCAGGGGCACAAACACGTTGACTACAGCGGTGCTTAGACTCACGGTTTACAATGGCTTTATGATCATGAGGCGTGCTCTCGTTCTCTCGTTACACACCTGCAACGTACACTGAGCGTTGACTCTTGGAGAGAAAATTAATTTGTTGTAACATGCCAAATTAAGTCATGTTGCTGGATATTTTGACTCGCTGCCATTGCAACCAAGAGCTAATAGTTAGCAAATTCCACTGAATAAACAAACGACACGATTTTCAAGAATGTATATATGTACCTAGTGTTAGTTATGTTTGTTGATAGTTTGCAATTTTTGACGAACTGAGATATAGCAAACTTGAGATACTATTTATACAATGATTATAAATTACAGCATTTTTAATCATTTACGTTAGACACCGCATGAATCCACGAGGAATGTATCGCAGTGCATAAAAAGTAAACCCCATTTCATCTTGATTATTTTATTAAATGATTCAACATATAACTTTGGAAGAAAAACATGTCTGAAAATCGGTAAAAAATTCGTAACCTACCACCCATATCGCCATTGTGTTGTACCTGGATGTGCGCGTCATTTGTTTTAGCACTGTACCCAAATGGCCTCGTTTACAACGTCACGGTTTATTCCATACGTGTTGATAGCGGGGTCGATATAGTAGCTATGATGGGGGACACTCAGTTTCTTTGCACCCACACTTCCTTTTCAATCTTACGGTGTAAGAGAATGGGCGCTTATGAATGCCATTAACTGCAGAATATGCTAATTTAATTAGATTAGAAGTGCTATGAATAATGCATCATTCAATAGCTCAATGCACACCATAATAAACAATCGATTCAAAACACATTGTCATAATACATTTGAGATGGAAATCCAAGTCCACGTCGATGCTAATTTCGAGATTCAGAAATCGAATACACGACACGTTTACCAAACCCTCATTGTTGATTGTGATTGCTCAACTTCGTATCGCACTGAAGAAAAATCTACATGCA
This sequence comes from Ophioderma brevispina, assembly GCA_023653785.1. Taxonomy (NCBI): domain Eukaryota; kingdom Metazoa; phylum Echinodermata; class Ophiuroidea; order Amphilepidida; family Ophiodermatidae; genus Ophioderma; species Ophioderma brevispina. Next base: position 53,514 of record JAMKCH010000997.1, on the reverse strand, counting down.
ACTTTTATCACGCCATTTGCATCTTTTCCTGAACGAATAGAACGTAATAAACAAATATCCCCTTGACATAATGAAGTGTAACACACGATTATTTAAATGTTTCATGTGCTATGTATAATTCATACGTTCATGGAATTGTTATTGGCATTCGTTCCTGCAAATTTAGACGTTTCATGAATTAAGGGGTTCTATTTTTCCAAATTAAAAAAAAATGGTTTCGAGATAAATTGAGATTATAGCATTATAAAATGGTTAACTTTCAGCTTTTAATTTCTGTTTGTTTGAAATAAATAGGGCATTCCATTCAATTTTAAACAAGCAAGTCTCGTACGTTCGATGCATTTTGTAAACACTGGTATGTAGAAAGTGCCCCCCTGTGATTTTCAAGCAAATAGAGCTTTTATTATTCCGATCACATATTAAAGCATGTTTGGAATCAATTTCTGACAACACTAAAATAATTCATTATGCACCAAACCATGTATTATTTATTTCTTTATTTCCCTCACCAATCTATCTTTTAATTATATAATTGGTTTTTTTTGTTAGTCTTAAAAGACCCCTTAGATCATCCCCTATTTGCACCAATATGCGCTCAAAAATTAATAATTTAAAATAAACATTCCCAAATTAATATTTTTTCGCAATTTTTATTATTTTTCACTCAATATCTCGAATGGTGAAAATCGGGATCTTATGAAACGGGAAAGAACATAACTAAAAAATGAAATATCGTATGAACGTAAAATTTGACACGGATATTAAGCACCCAAATGGGATACAAAATCATGGAGCCAGGTGTTTGAATTTGTGCTTCAAATTTAAATTATGGCATAAAGTTGCATGATTTGTCGACTGCTGGTTGCCGAAGTATGGTATAAATGCAAGTTAACGTTAAACAGTTAAATCTGCCCCCCCCCCCGTGTTTAGCCAATCAGAGGGCTTGTTCAGTTACTATGGCAAAAAGATCAAAATATTGCCCACTTTTGGAAACTTCGCAACAGCGACTACATGAATGATATACAACATGCATAAGAAATTTATTGGAAAAGTTAAGAAAATTACAATCGAAAGTCAGGTTATTATTTTCTAATACGTTTCACTCAATATCTCGAAAGGTGAAAATCGGGATCTTATGAAAGGGGGAAAGAACATAACTCCAAAATAACGTAAAATTTGACACGGATATTAAGCACTCAATAAGATACAAAATCGTCGAACCAGATCTTTAAATTTTAGCTTCAAATTTGCATGATTTGTCAACAATTACTGCTGGTTGCCCAAGTATGATATAAATGCAAGTTAACGTTAAACAGGTAAATCTGTTCCCGTGTTTAGCCAATCAGAGGGTCTGTTCAGTTACCATGGCAAAAAAGATCAAAATATTGTCCACTTTTGGAAACTTCGCAACATGAACTACCTTAAATTGCTCATTTAAGTGTTTGCTATACAAAATATATGGTGACACCTATTTTTACGGGATGAAGCATGTTTTTTTCACAGGATCCGTGATTGTTAAGTTGACGCATAGGAAGTGTTGGTAATTCTCAAAGGGTGATCCCAGAAAAGGAAGTAGACATACTATAACCAGGCTAGATTATCAATATATTTTAGATTTTACAGTCCTACTTAAAATTTCACTCAGATGTGACGACTTCTATTCAAAATAAAAGAAGCGTTGCAGTTCAAAAATGCTATTTCCTCACAGCGAAAATTCCAAAATGACAGCGTGCAAAGTTGTATATATCCATGTATATAATCCATAGCAATCTTATCAGTCCGAAAATAACTTTGTGTCCAGCAGTTCAAAACCACGGGGTTGACCCTCGATGACACTTATTAATATTCTACAGTACAATTTATCCAAGTGTTATTACCAAAACGTCCGTCTGTCGCAAATGTCCACTTATTTATAATGGTATACTGCATCGATCTACCACACTGGAGATCCACAAATAACAACTGCCCAATAACTTTTTCATCATTCTCTGTAGTTGGGTTTCCCATATTCAGCTAATAATAAGCATTACAGCAGCATCATGCAACATAGCATAATACTGATTAATTGTATCACAAACATATGACATCATATGCAGAAATAAAATCAAATAATATTTTAATAACAAAATGGAGGGCACTATAACAGCTGTCAATAACGAAAAATCTTGATACATCAAAAGAGCGGTCTTAAAGTCTGACTCAGAGATTTCGAAATATTATTTTTTGTGTAATAATGAAAAATAGTCAACTAGAACTAAAGATAGTAACCTAAAATGCACAATTCCGAAATTCGAGATGAATCGGATTTTTCGTTTTGATGCAGTAAACATTTATGTGTAGTACTACGTCCCATAGGATACTGTGTATTACAAAAATTCCGGATCCGGAATTTTATAACAAAGTTGTGATTTTCTATATGAAGGAATTTGATTTAAGCTTAGCAATTTCACACAGTGATTAGTATATGGACAACCATTATGTACATGCAAAAATCACGATTTTTTTGGAATTGAGGGCGCCCTCCTCAGGAAATCTCTGAGTCAGCCTTTAAATTGAGCTAAAGATGTGCTAAATCTAACATGAATCGGTAAGCCATTCCAAAGACTAACGTGGAGTAACAATTGAAAAAAAAACATCTACCCCCTATGAATGTTGAGAACGAGGTTCACAGAGAAATGATGTGGAATTGGAACGAAGCCTGCGAGGAAGCTCGAGGAGGAATATATGGTTTGAGAAGAGCTGATAATTATGTTATTGTACACTGGTATCACATCATTCAATGATTTGAAGACTATTAGTAACAATTGGTACACAATATATAACCAACTGGCAACCGGTGTAAATCTTTGCAGACTGATGTGATTTGAGAAGATTTTGTGTGCAATTTGATCCTGAGGAAGACCAAAGAAAAGCGAGTTACCCATATCAAGCCGGGAGGTTATAAATCTGTGGACAAGTTGCTAGGCTGCATGGGAATTCAAGTATTTCCTTATTCTACCAATGTTTCTTATTTGGAATGAAACAGAAGGAAGTAGACCGTAGTCGGTACCAGTGGCATGCATGCTTGGTGAACGAGTCGGTGTCCTGTGTATGATGTTTACAGACGATACGGTTCGAACCTGTGCACTTAAACGTACCATGTTTTATGTGCATAAATTTCCAGGTCTTCTAACTTTAAGCCCATCCTCTGATCATCACGACTTCCATTATTGGCTTACCATTTTCTGGTAATTATCACACATCTCCTTGTTCATTAACATCCATTGTTCAATTTTCAGCTTTCTCTCCCAGTCATTTGCCCATCATCCATTAATTCTCCAATTCCCCTTTGTTTTTCTTTTGCCAGGTTTCATAACTCATCCTATCTTTTGTTCTATATCTGTATATATGGTGTGTTTTATCTGTTGTTTTGTCAGTTCGCTTTTGATTCTGCTAGGAATGAAACTACAGGCCCATACACTAGTATACAAATACAAAATACGATATATTTACCTGCTAGGTCAGCATACTCTTGGGTTGGGTTGAAAGAGACGTAAAACCGAGCGTCGTCTGCATACTAGACATAAATACTGCAAATTATATTTATTTTGTTAACAGGATACGTATAAGCTGTAAACCACTGCGGACCAAGAACTGAACCTTGCGGGACAGCGATGTCTTGAATGACTGTTTTTTTTTCCGGCGAATACATATTGTGGTGTATTGTACAAGTATGATTGACACCATTTTGAGCGCGTTACAGCGTAGATCAATATCCCTAAGTCTGTTTAGCTAAACGTAATGATCCACGGTATCGAAGGCCGTACTAAGAATCTAACATGATGAGGGCAATCACTTTCCCCTCATTAATGTCAGTCAAGATATCACTTTTATATACACGAAAGAGAGCAGTCTCTATGCTATGCTTAGGGCTGTAGGCATTTTGGAACCCATCGGAAACATTATTTCCATGATAAGGTCACTCGTTCTGCTTGATACAAAACGCTCAATTGTCTTTCTCAAAAATTTCGTTAGAGTGGTTGAAATGTTAATGATGGCGTTTGGATTAAGATTTAATGGCAGTAAAAAAATATGCTTACGCAATGGTAATTAAAATGTATTACTACCTGCAAACTTTGCAAATATCAGAAGTTTGCTTGTTAAATGAAACAGTATTTCTAGCGTAGAGACAATTACACTTAGAAATAACACGTCAGACAAAACGCCGTTACCGTCTCAGCATTGTAGTATGGCACGGCTCAAATTTTACCTTCCTTTTCAAATATAATATGCCCACTTCATCATACATGTGCTAAATAGTTTCGATTAAATACTTTGAATCTCGGACGAAAACACGATTTTTGCTATCCCAAGACTTTCACTTTCAAACCCTGGTACATAATTCAAAGGTTTTAAATCCACTATCCAAGATTTCCAATTGATAATCTAAGAATCTACACACACTGGGCAATAACACGTTGCTTTCTTAGCAACGCGTTGCTTTCAGAAAACAACGCGTTGCTTAGCTAACCGATCAGAAAAGTACTTTCAGACAGTACTTTAAAGACGTGGTACATAATGCAAGGTTTTTCAATCCACTATCCAAGATTTCCAATTATTGATATTTTAAGAATCTACACACACTGGGCGACAACGCGTTGCTTTCACTAGCAACGCGTTCCTTAGCCAATCAATCAGAAAATTGAAAAGCAACACGTTGTTAAGCAATCCAATCAAGAAATTGGAATAAAAAAGGCAATCAGTTGCTTTCATTAGCAACGCGTTGCTAAGAAAGCAACGCGTTGTGACCAATAGGTTATGACCATTTTTAGCTTGCCATACACGTGTAAAATGCAGGACTTGTGATCTTAAAACCATTGTAAATCGTCGGGGTCTATAGTCTGATTTTTTATTCCTGTCAGTATAGTCTAAACGCATTATTGTCGATGGTAGAAATTTATTTGGAGAGGATGTGTTGAGATTAAAACTAAAAACCCGTAAATGCTCAACTTTGTTCAACTGAATAAATGCTTTAACCCATTTTACATGAACCATTTTTGTATCGAATATGTAAAGGCTTGATGTCAAGAATTAATTGAATAGATTGTCGGGCAGTCTGAGACGCGCTATCGATTCCTTTGTTTGGAGTCAATCAAAGAACGGGTAAAGTGTGACGAACATCGAGGCCGGGTAAACCTCCAAAACCTGTTAACGTCGAGGAGGATTAGGCCACGTAAATATTGTAGTTTGTTATGATTGACCAAAACTCTTAGTACTTAGCACGTACACACTTCTTCCAATACAATTTACAAATGAAGAGCGCCGCTCATTACTCTCATTACTGAATGGTGACGCCATATTTGTGATACAGCTTGGGGAGATTTTGGAAATTCTGCAATATGTGTTCATGACGTTCGAGGGACTTTTTAGACCTCAGGTGATCAAAATTATATGCGCAATGATAATGGGAAAATCCGGTATGGTCTCGGCTATCGGAAGCTGAAAACAGAATTTAAATAAGACTTTCCGTTGTTGAGTGTTGGTGTTGTTTTTATGTCAGTAACGTTGCACCATGAGTCAATCCCGGAAATTGAGGGTTGAAAAAGTACTCCTAAATAATCGTAGATTATCCGCGATATAATATGACTCGTGAGATGTACTATCTGTGTCGGTATTACTTAGATCATTCCTGAACCCGCAGTGTCATCATTGCAAGGTGACATTTAATTTTAATAAGGTGACAATGCAAATATGCATGGCTATTTTTCAGGAGTGGAACCAAGTTTGAACTGGGAAATGCAATAGGAGTATTGATTGTTGTCATAATTATATGCGCGGAACCGTGTTTGTGGGCGCGGTCAAGCATGGTTTGCATGACACGTACAATGTACACAGATTTACTGCATTCGGTTCTGTGTATACTTAGGTCAGTCACCAGAATGGACTACACATGCGCGAATTGCCGTCGATCACTAGCGTCGGTGACTTTTCACTAGAATCTTCTATACGGGCTTCAATAGAGAGGTTTGTTTGTGCTTAGACAAATGATTTGACCAAAATGTAATGCATTATTTCCCCGGGATTATTTCTGGAAGAGGACGAATAAATGGAAATGTATCAGATTTTCTATTATTCATCAGTGACGTGAAAGAACTTTGGTGGGTAATAATAACTTATTCCTATCATACTCTTTTGAAGAACGCTTCAGAGTTTGTTCAAGTTTGGTGTTTTCAATTTATTCAGAGCATTTTTCTTTCATTTTGGTTCGTGAGAAAAGTAACATTTTTGAATTATAGCCTTAATCTGATGCGGTATCGTCACATCGAATTTCTTTTGTATTGATTGGGTAAAGTATACAACCTCTTAGAACGAATGGAATCGTCGACACGCCCCAAAAACGTTTAATGAACTGACAGGAATAAAAAAATCCTACTATAGCAATTACGCAACCACTCTGTGAGCAGTTTTCAAATTAAATGCCGACAACCTATCGCCTGTTTCGGCTCCTTTCAAATTTAACAAAGCGGTTACAGATTATTCCACTTGCTAACTCTAGATCAATATCGGACGATCAGCAACCGTTTCGTAAGTGCATTGCCGAAATCGGAAAACTGGAATGGGTAGAGTTGGGTTGAGAGTTTCGGGTCCTAGGCGATAATTCTTGGCCACAGGTGAAAAATGCCCCTTATAGCCTGGGAGCTAGCAGACATTTGTAACACATCTCAAGTACAAAAGGTTTGAGAAATTAAATATTTCGACACCCTGACAGGGACCCCTAAAACGCGAGTCTTAAGTGCTGCAAATGGTGCCTTAAGGAGAGGGGGCCCAGGACAAAGATTGTAAAGGGAATCAAATGTTTAAATTGATCCAATCATGTTGAAAAGTATACCACATTATGTGTCTAACCATAATGATTCAGAAAAGGTATAGTTTGTAATATCTACAGTCTAATGTTTCAGAGTTATAGGTTAAAAACAGCAAAAATCAATAAAAAGGGTCAATTTCAGTTGTACAGGGGTCAATTTCTAAAGTCGCTCCGATTTGGATAAAAAATGGTGCAAATTATCGGCGAATTAAAATAAGGAATTGTTTGAGTTCAAAGACACCTATTAGCATACTCACTTAATAATTGCACCTCAATGTGCAAACTGTCACCGCCCTACACGACACACTTTACAAGAAAGGACTGGTTATCCAGACTGTATAAGATACACGCTTGTATAATTCGTGATTTCGAGCCCCGCTGTAGCCAACATGTGAGTGGTTAGGGAAATATCAATATCTAAGAGTTGAGAGGTTGAGCGCCTACAACCGGTGTGAAAGTAATCATAGTCCGACCGGTATCATAGTCCGGACTTCATAGACGACAACGGAATAAAGCATGAAACTAATGTTGCGTGAAAAGTCAACTGAATCGATTGCCCTATTGTTTACCATTGTTCCCGGACTGTGAGCCCGGAGGACTATATCTCCTGCCACACCGGCGGTATATATGAAACAAAATGATTCTGCCGATTTCCTAGCGGACTACATTTTATTTCATTATTGCTTTAAATAAATCTGATCTTGACCATATTTATACAAAGGACTGGTGCGGTAAAGGTCCGTGGCCGATTGCTAATAGCCTCATCTTCACGACCTCGGATATCTACTAGAGCTTGTCAATACATTAGCACCTGAAGAGAGCTACCTTTTTTTCAAAATTACTTTGTGCAATCTTTGTTAAAGGATGTTCGGTTTGGATATGGGATATAATCCAGGCTACAGACTCATTGATAACTAATACCAACCTTGTTTTATTAGATATATAATGTTTTTCAACTGTTTCTAGACCAGTTTTTTATGCTGATTCTGAATCCGATGGATGCCAGACGAGCAACCGTGAGCATTTTTGTAGAAACGCAAAAAATCAAAATGGCCACCAAAACACAAAACATTCATCTCTTGTTCACTCAAAAGTTGAAATTTTTCATCAGTCTCGTTAAAACATTCATTGTGACCAATTAAGATATGATTTTGTAACCACGTAATCAATGAATTCAATATGGCCGTCAATACAATAAAGTGCCTGATCGTGATCTACTTTTGACTGCAGTTTGGTAATTTGGTATCTATCCTGGTGTTTTGGCAGTCAAGAAAGTAATTAGAACCATAAGAAATATTTAAAAAAAAATGTGATTATAAATTCCTTCATTATAGGATCTAAAATGCCTTCCGATACTCTAAGATGGTATAATTGATAGCTGTGTCTAACCTAGTACTGCAATGTTTGTGTATATCCCTGTAAGTCAATCAGATAAATGTACACATCATTAGGTAATCAGAGGAATCGATACACGTAAGATGCCATCCAAGATGGGTAGCCAATATGGCTGAAAATGGCACTTACTAAGTCTAGAGATATATGTTTCTTTGTTTTTGGTAGGTTTGGGGTGTCTATTGGCATCCATATTGGGATATTTTATGAATAACGACTCAATGACACTTAAGATAGCCATACTGGGATTTTGGAAGTGATAATCCAACGAAAAACCACAAAATATACATCTTTAGCCTACAGCGTGAATGAATTACTAACCTTTACTGATTGACATTTGCTGCCATATTGAACGCTTATCTTGGATGGCACCTGGCAGATATCAATCAAATTGATTATGTTATGATATGTGAATTGCTCTAAATCAGTTATAGTGATATACACAAACATGGCAGCTCATGTCTATATGTAGTAACGAATTTTGCCATTTTGGAGCCATCCTGAATGGTTTATTGATTTGATTGATTATTAAATTGTTATAAAGCTATTCATAATGGTTTCAATTAATATATTGATTGCTAAAGTATTGGCATATATACCAAGTTACCATTCTACGGTCAAAAATAGATAAATATCAGATGCTTTGTTGTATCGGCAGCTATATTGAATATCTTAATTAGGTGGGTAATGAATCATATTTTAATTGGTCACAATGGGTGTTTTGACTGGACAGGCCAAAAAATTACAACTTTTGAGGAATTAACATATTAGTTTTTAGTGTTTTGGTGGCCATTTTGAATGTTTGCCTTTCTTCGAAAATGCTCAATGTTTTTTGTCTGGCATCAATCGGATTCAGATTCAGCAGGAAAAACTGGTCTAGAAACCGTTGAAAAATATTATATATATGGTATAACATGGTCACGTGGTCTGTAGCCTGGACTAATATTATGAGCGAAAGGGTGCCTCATTTTGGTGGACCAATATTAATTTTACACAGCATTCTATGCATCATAAAAAATCACATTTTAGCTTTCATATCAAAATGGATTGAAATGTCGGCGTGAAAGTTTATAGTGGTTAAGGTCATTTAAATCAAGATGATACAATTAAATGCAGCCACTTAAGTACATCCATTTGTCGTATTTATATTGCTGCGATTTCAAATTCTTTGAGCCGAGTACAAAAAAAAATTTGCACTGTGTAAGATATTTCTAAAATTCAGGGCTCAATAGAGGTTAATGGCACTGACCTTGTTTGTCATTTATCTCGATAACCAAATACAAAAGAGAGTGCCGACTACGTTTGTTGCAATCCTTGTGGAAAGATTAACAATTTCAGAGCATTTTTAAAGAAATCGATGCAATACCTACGCAACAAACTATACCTTTTTAATCCTCGTAACAAGAAGAACACGTTGGTTACTTTTTTACAGCAACCCAAGCATTTATTGTTTTCATTTTCGACCCCTGTATTATGAATTTACCTCCCTCCTGGATTCCGCCCATACTTTCACGAGGGACAATTTCTTCAATAACCTCTATAGAAGACAAATCCACTGAGGCAATGATGCACTCCTCTCCATGGTCACGGATTTGCTGAAAATGACGAAACTATTGGCAAAGTTGTAACAGCGTCCGCTTCACAGTCTGGTCGGGAGGGTGCAGGTTCTAATCTCGACCGGTGTAAAAGGAGATATAGTCCGGCAGGATTCATAGTCCGGGCTCCATAGACGACAACCGAATAAAGTGTGAAACTATAGTAGATTCAGCCCATCGTGTCACCAGAGGAAAAGTTTTGGACAGCGTCGATTAGTTGGGAGAGGAGACACAAAAAGAACATATGTGGCCCGATTTACTTGTTTTAGAACTAACTAAGATAATCTGGCTTTTCATGTTGACATCATTTTTCCAAAGAGAGTGCAAAGACTTTTGTGTTCGCTCAAAAGTCAGTAACATTCAATTCACCTGTTACATTGAATAGTTGCAATGGTGTAGCTCTAAATGCGCTTTCGTTGATTTGAATACTTTCATTATAAAGCATAGGATTGATTTTCTCTGCTATCGGACTACATGTTTCAATAGATGGAATTTTAATTTCCACCCACTGCACATGCCCCTCATTCAATGCCCATACCTTGGGAAAAGTACTATAGGTGACACGATGGGTTGAATCTACTATAATGTTGGGTGAAGAGTAAACTGAGTTGGATTGTATTCAGTAGACGTTAGCCTAAGGTTATAGAAAACGATAAGCGCCTTATGCGTGATTCGACGCTGGGAGGATTTTACTAATTTTATCTTAATGACCACGAAGAGGGAGGAGAACTAAATTATGTTATAATTACATCAACCACAGCGGTTGTTTTATGTGATAAATATTTTTGAGAGGCAAATACCGGCTGGTTTGGTTTAATTTATAAAGATTGTGCAGCGATGAATATTTCAATTCAAGAAAATTAACTAACGAATACAAGGACTTCGGTGATCCTACACATAGCAAATGTACATCTTCCTTATTAACAGTGCGGCGCCAGACCTTTTTCTCTGGGGGGGGGGGGGGGCCGTTGGGAGTGGGGGGGGGGGGGGCGTGGGGGGGCGTATAAACGAGGGGGGAGGAGTGATTTTCTTTTTTTGGGGGGCCAAAAGTGAAATCCTGGGGGAAAAATATCAAAAAAGAAATCAATTTAAAAAAAAAATGGTGATTGGTCCCAAATCGCTTATTTTTGCCAAAAACAGTATTTTTTTCGGACGGTGGGGGGGGGGGGGGAACTGGGGGGGAAGAACAAAAGTTAGGGGGGAAATACCCCTCTAGTGCACCCCTCCCCCGTGCGTCTCCGCCCAACTTGAACTTATTAATTGTCCATGCGAAAAGCGTCAGATTTGCGTATGATTTGGGATATTAACGCGTACTTAGAATAGATTATTCAAATCCAGCCTTTATTTAAAATTTTAACTGTCTCTAAATACATTAAAAAACATCCATGTTTTGTTTAGTTAACATTTTGTATGGCTTGCCCTTTTAAGACATTAACACATTTGAATGTGGTATCAATAATACCCACCTCATCACATGACTCTGCGTCTTCTGGCGGACATTAATGACCGCCCTCTACCGTCTCATGTCCTGCCCGGTATGCTTAAATTTCACCGATTGCACACGATTGGAAGTGTATTTTGTAGATTTTAAACACGGTTTTTGCTGGTTTTTCATAACGTAACTGCCTCCGTAAATGATCACCTTGCAGTGATGTCACTCTATTTACTAATCGGGGTTTCCATTTCTCCAAATCTGCTGTTTACCATGTATAAGTGTAGATTCTTATCTACGAACTTCGAGAAATTTAATCCACACATTAAAGGTGCACGTAAATTTTCACATCATCAGGTGTCCCCAAAAATATTGAAAGTACTGAATTTTTTGCCCTGATGTAAAGCTTTCCATCAAAAATACCTGATCGAAGGAATAAGCTGAGAAATGTTTCTTTGGACAAAAATGTGAAATTTCTAATCGTATAGGAGCAAATACGAAATTCAGCCTATGTTTTATATTGGAATATACGCAAATCAGAATCGCCTTTTTTCTCTCTTTTAAGACATTCTGTAGCAAAATGCAAGGTTAGAAATCTTTGAGTGTCGAGTCTATATGAAATTACTATTATGGCACAATATTTGGGTGCCCCTCAAAAGCCTCTCGTTGCAACTTTAACATGTTTAAAGAAACTAATAGATAATTATCTCACGATTTAATAAATAGATTGGCCACGAATTTAAAATAGGCCTACGAAATGAATACAAAGAAACCACATTTGTATTTCATAAATATTTTTGACTTATTTCAGGCCTGAAAGGTATTTTTGAAACATACTTTTTGGTTATTTTAGGGGGTTTTTAAAGTATATTTTAATTTTTGTTTTGTTTAGTCTAGTTTATTTTCAGCTTATTTCAATCGTTGACATTTTATACTGTATAATTAGTAACATTTTTAAGCTGATGCTTGGATTTAATTTACTTCAGTCTGAATTTAGCGACTTATAATTTCTTAAAATACGACTTAATGTTTGTTTTCACTTTAAGCGTATCATTAAAATTTGGTTATTATTTAGGCGTTGTTATGAGAAAAATAGTAGACTTCTTCTGGTACCAAATTTTGACCACTTCCGGTAAATCTGGGACAGAAAAAAAAATCTGTTACTATACCAAAATTGGAATGAAAAGAGGTCATTAATATTCCAGAAGGTTGAAAATGAGACCCATGATAGTTGTGGCACGTCGCCGTATTACCCCTCTACGGGACAATTTTGACCTAACATGAAGCAAATTATTGAGTAGAAGATCACACACCTTAAATTCAAAAGTAAAATCTTGCCCCGTATAAACTCTCAGGAATCGGTCGCTAAATATATTCCCAAGGTGCATAATTCTGAAGTTAACACGATATCTGGGTTATAGGTACACATCGTTGTTTAATAATTTCCCAGGTATTAATCCTTTAGTAAATCCATTCCTCCCTTGCCAGTGCATCCGAAACTATGGTTGTAATCCTCTATATATCCCTGGGGAATTGATAGCGTTTAACACAAAATAAGTGACCAAGGGATCTTCACTCCCATTATTTTTCCTGAAGGATTTTTGCGCGAAATTTATAGTATACCATATGTGAAGGTCATAAGGTAACACCAAATCAGCAATAAAAATAATTTTATTATTTGGGCTGTAAGTTAGGGGCAAAACAGTATTTTCAAAACATGCAAACAAATGGGCAAAAGACGGAAAGCGCCAATGAGCATTGGGCTTTTGAAAACTACTTTTATGTTGATATCTACTCTCTAAATGCAAAAAAGTGAATTTTACTCTTTTAGAGTGACAACAGGGCCCACTCTGAAAAGAGTGAAATTTCACACCTTTCAAAGAACACTTTTTGGGTCAAATTTTATCTTGATAATTGACAAAATGATATCATTTTATCATTTGTTTAATTATAAAGAGTAAATTTGAGCCAAAAATATTCTTTGAAAGGAGTGAAATTTCACTCTTTTCACAGTGGGCCCTGTAGTCACTCTAAAAGAGTGAAATTCACTCTTTTGCATTTAGAGAGTACTCCAGACGACCTATATTACAAACAAAACTAGCAATTTTAGGCAATCCTGATTTTATATAGGTTTATAGAGTTTGTACGATGAAATCCTTTGTTTTTCACATAAAGGGTTCATTATTTTTAATATTTCTAATAAATATTTACTAACATGTATGTGTGCACATATATAAAATATACAAAAGCATCTGTGTGCGAGTTTCTGACAAAATAGGTTGAGAAGAACATCGCTTTTTGAAGTTATGTCTAGAATTTCCAAAATTCCCCATTGACTTTACATGCAAAATTTAAAATACATGGAATCATATCCAGAATTCATTTGACATAAAAATGCTAGCCAGAATTGTTTTGAACAGCCAAAATTGCCATAGAATCCACTCGTTTAAATAGAGATTTTGAAAACGAGTGTTTATTTGCCCACTCCTAATTTTATTAGTGATAGTTCATATTTCTGAACCATGAAATAGGATGCTCTTCACTTTTTGCTTGGAAAATGTTTATATTGATGCTCCTTGGTAGGTTTGTCCTCGTAAATCAAAAGAAAACAGCCCTGCACATCTTTTCGGAGTTATACAACACTTTCTAAGAAGGACGCTAAATCATTTCGAAGATGTAAACAATGTTGAAGTGTGGTAGTCTTTGTCCAAGATATCGCTGTTACTACTGGTTATTACTTGCACTATGAATAAAAATAAAATCTCATTTTCCATGGCTCAGATTTCTAATAGCTTTTTATTCATCTCATCAGTAATTTGGAAAATGCACCCCTGTAACTTATAGTATGAGTTATGATACCCGAACATGCATATCCGCTGTTGTTTAAACAGTACACAGACCTTGGTACACTGACTGACCCCTTGGTTGATTTAGCATGCCTACCTCGTAGGGGTGGTCACTCATGGGGAGGGGAGTGCCTTCGTTTAGGTGGGGTGAATATAGCTTCGTATCGAAAAAAAAATAACAAATGGCAGTCACGCCTTTTGAAATAGGCATTACCCCAGCTTTACGGGCATAACCTGCCATAATCCAGATAGTAATCCACTCTCTTTTAGATGACATATTGCACAATTAATCCCCCAGATGGATGCAATACACTCTAAGCAGGCAGGTTAAGCAAGCATGGCTTACGGATTACCAAAAAAGTACCAGATTGTTTCGCTTTTATTGGTCAGCAAATGATAAAATTGCTCCTGCTAACCAGATGCACAATTTGAGAGCGTTTGAAATGTACTTAGAGCTAACAGCATCGTTAAAAAGTCCAAATTGATTGTTATCGGCATGCTATTCATTGATCTTGTCAGATTATTCTCAAATACAACATTTTCTAAACAAAACATGTTGGTAATACACTATAAATCAAAGACCTAGATTGAATGTAACGTTGTTATCTAGAGCTCATTACAAGTCTCGATGGTATGCCTTTCGGGAGATTACGAGCTTCTTAAAATATACGAGACTTTTTGCTTTTTCCTCGTTTAATGAGCAGTATCTAGCTACTCAGTTTCTTTTTATTAATAATGGACTCCGTTTTCGTAACATTTAGTGGCGCCTGTCTGCTGACATGCCATCCCAGGGCGAAGTTGTCCCTCTAGGTATAAAATCAGGTTAGTCCGTCATGAATGGACCTTTTTGTCTTAACCCTCGTCTACCGAGCCATTTTTTGTACAAAACTCCCGAATGGGGTGGGGGTGGTTACCACCCCCCTGTGATTTTCTTACTGAAACCCATTCCCGTAAATTTGTACCAAAGGATAGCTTAGAGTTTCTTCTTCCATTGGTACCAAAATAAGTACTGACATCCCATTATTGACGTCAACATGACGTCATTGTTGAGGAAAGTAGAAAAATACTGAATATAGGGTGGAAATTTTATATTTCGCAATTTTAGCGACTCAAACACCCTATTATAGCTCTCAAAATGATGTCATTATATAAAACTAGTCATTTCCCCCCCATCAAGTAGAGTCAAAAAACCCATGAAATCTGTTTTTCCTAACCTTTTTGGCGAAAATTGAATTTTCCCCCTGTGTGTGTCTATGGAATGGCAGTTTTGCTGACATGCGAACTTTCTGACGTCATTTGACGTAATGCTAGCAGTGGTACTATTTTTGTAATCAATGGGAAAGAGAGGACATATCTATCTATGGTACCAAAATCAATTCTGGTGTGTTCCTGTGTTGTGTTCGGCATGTTGGTACTTCTCTCCGGAGGGGGGTGGGTTACCACCCCCCCGATCATCACTTGGCTACCCCTGTGACTTACCGATACCCGGTGGATGTTTGTTGTGGATTAAAAGGACGGGAATGTCAATTGACAATACATTAAATAATTTTGCACCAAAAAGGGGGTTTTAGCAAGCCTGGGAAAACCTGAAGGGTGGGGGGGTGGTACCCACCCCCCCCTTCGTTAGACGAGGGTAACCCAAAAAGGGGCTTTTTGGACCCATCTCACTGCCGGGGGGGGGGGTCCGCCCCTAATATCTCGGAAACGATGATAAACTAGCATATCGTGGTAAAATGGATGCTATGACCCTCCGAGTCCATTATACTCACAAAGTAGTACAAATATACCGTGGATTGACGTCACGTGAGTCAAATGCTCATGCAAAAATGCGAAAAATCTAAAAAAATCGCAAAATTCATGGTTTTCGCCATTTTTTAGCAAAATTGGGAGTTGTGGCCATAATGTGTGTCTAAGTATGCGCACACTTGCTCTTACTACAAATAAATAAGATAAAACATAGTTTAACTTGTATCCTTATCATAAAAAAAACTGGATTTCTGTCTGTTCCGTGTAATTGCAATAGCTTTTCTTCGCAACGCATTGCGCGATTACGTAACGCCGCTCATTACGATCCGATTTTGGTCAAGGGGTCCTTAAATTGAGCCAAGGCTTCAAATAAAAGTCATGTAGTTTTCGGCGTGAAAAAATACAAATAGGTGAGATACGACAAAAAATGCCGAGGGCCTTCTAGTGTTACCTACACGAAATTTAATGTAAATACGTGAGAACATTCCTCATTGGTCCCAACATCCTATAGAAATGTCATCATCGTTACCTTAAACGTATTCGTAGGTGAAAGAAATAAAAGTACATTAATTTATCTTATTGCATGTACAAATGTTTTTGACGTAAGACTGCTTCTGATGTTGGGCTCATACAAACAGTCACATTGCCAAATTAACGGGTGAAGGATTAACCGTAAAAAACATATTTGATTATCTTTTGTTGGGTGTGTGTTTGTTGTTATTGTCTTATGATCCTATTTCTGACTCTGAAGAGAAAACTCGAGTACATTTTAGCATACGGGTGGCCTCTTAGCCAATAACTCAAACCACATGTAAGCTACAGTCATGGTAAAAAGTAGTCGGAACCAGATACGTGCTACATGGCTCAACCTGGCCAGATTTAGAACCTACATTCCTTGTTATCACTCAACTAAAAAGCTCAAACCGCCAATTTCAACTTACCTTTTCCACCCTTGTCATTCAATATTGGGGGAATCGGCAAGGCTGCCGACGATGATACCGCAATCAATATTGGTTGGGAGACGGGAAACAGTTCAAAGATTGTAAGCTTTTCAATAAATCAGAGCAAGGGAGAACAGGTCCTACTTGTTATGGTCAACAAAACTAACATTACAATGTCAAGCTAACCATTCTTTAATACTTCTGATAGTCTACGTGTATCTTCTGCAAACTCCGGTGTAAACAAACATAGATCTGAAGTTTCATTTGACGGTCCCTTTTCGAGATGAAGAGATAAAAGAGGGTGGAAATGTTGCCGGAGCGTTATTCGTAGCTCACTTTCCGAAACATGATATAGTTATACTTCAACAACGTAAACGTTGCGTGGTTAAATTATTCCCGAAACTTCGCTTCAATGAAATGATTTGGGATTAATCCAAAGCAACCAGATAAAAACTTACTAAGCACCAGCGTTGCGGGTGATCCCATTACCCTCCAGCTGGGTTGTAATGACGTAGACCTTTGAACTGTTTATTTCCCGGCCGATGACGTCACTTGATGAAGTGGATGAACGTCATCTTGTTTTCGACTAGAAGACTGGTAACCTTATCTTCAGACATGTTCTTCTTCTGATGATGCAACGTGTCACGACCTTTTATTATTGTCGATGAATCCTAATCAAATTGTTACCGAGTGTGTTCATTACACGTTTCATGGTTTTAATTTACATAATTTGTCTTTTTTTTGAGAAGCCTTCCGAAACTAGATGTTTGTTTTTGTGTTGGCATCTTTGCACCTATCTTTGTCTCCCGAAGGTTTACACCACCTTAATCGGTTTTGCAGTTTGCAGTTTGTACATGTATTGCTCTAATCGACATGTATTTGATTGCATTTGGTTAGTTGCTTATATTGAATGGCCCTTGGGTTTGACAGCTACGTCTCGTGACATTAACTTCGTTCGCAATTAGAAATCACGATGTGAAATCTCTTAGGACATTCGGCCTAAATTGTTTGAGTAGGCATAAGAAACCGTTTGACTTGAACTATTTCAAATAAAACATTAGGAAATGCGATATTTAACATAACTGAAATTTAAAACTTCAAATGTCTGTATTGAAAACGGATTAATCATACACAAAATCGCTAATTTTAATGCCTCTAAACTTGAACACTATGTGAAAAAAATGTCTATGTTAAAGGAATTATTGGTATAAATCTCTCGGCACATATATAATGAAATAATCCCCAATATGACGTACCATATGGTTTGGCATGGTCATTGGAGTATTCCTTGCAAGAAAACATCATTTTCACGCTTAACTTTCGCAAGCATTAACTATTTAAGGAAGCCGCCGCCACGTTTAATTATTTAAGCTATCGTTTGCCACAAGCCTGTTTGTATTTTTTTCACACCAATTGAAAAATGATCGGTGGTTAGTAAGTTCTGGCCTTTATGAAAGATTATCGCGCTTTACTTTTAACATTTGGAATTAAAAAACACAGCTTTAATATAATTTAACGTTTTCCTTTAAATATTCTAAATTTATCAAAATGCAATACATTTGTGCCTCTTTTTTTATAAAATGATTTTTTTTTTTTTTTTTTTTTTTTTTTTTAATAAAATTAGGAAACTTCTCCATCATACAAAGAAGGCTACTCGGTACATTGAAAAGTACGTAGATCGCGGAACCGCGCAATTAGTGGGGTTTCGAACCTGATCTCTATACAATGGGATTGGAAACCTGGGCTTCGTAATTGAGCACTGATGGCCCTTTGGGTCATCACAAGCCCAAGCCGTGGTTAAGAGCCGTCATTTTATATAACAAAATTGTTTCCCATTGACATGTGATAGGCGACATAACATACTACAGACAGATCAAGCATTCAGGTGAGCTCATTGTATTTGCGCGTATGGGATGGCTGTCTCTAAAACGGGCACCCGGGATACAATTCTGTGAAACAGGTGTCCTCTGGAATGGTATTGTGTTCGGTAACCAAGATTCCCGCCCGTTGCTCATTTCATCTAATATACAATTACTGTTATGTATCCAATCCATTGTATAGATATCAGTGGTTACAGTGCGACGCGATAAAACTAAATTTTAGCGCGACCCCTTTTCAAATGCCACGTTTTTCATGGATTGTTAGTGTTTAGGCAACAAAAACCTTTTGTTTAATCCAACAAAATGATATCTACAACACCCCTCATTAAGCATTTTTTCCTCATATCACTGAGGTGTTTAAACGAAAGTTTAGTTTCAAATCTGAATAAAAAATTCTAACGCATTCGCTCCTATCCTTTGTGTGCTCACGAAGTTCAAAGGATTAGGCTTGTGGCAAACTTGCACGTGATATATTCGCGTATGGGATATATTTTCGCGTGCTTCTGTTTCGGTATTGCATGCGGCGTTGTAAATATACCACCCGGAATAAACATGTAGCTTCCATGATCGTTGTACGTTTGTGTACATTTGTCGGAATAAATTCTGGATTTTTTTCGCAAGGAATACTCCCATGGCCATAAAACCATCTGGTACGTTTTATTTAGGGATATTTCATGATATATGTGCCGATAGATTTAATACCAATAAATCGCTTTCAGAACAAATGACATGCAATCGAATAACTCTATGTAAATTCTTTATTTTAGGTATTGGCAAAATACCGCAATTGCGTGTACATAATGGTGATTTCCTATTGACACATATAAGTGACGTTTCATTTTAATTTTGGGGATTTTATTGTAATACCCCCGCAGATTTCATGGGTTTCCCATGCACCCCTGTAAAACTAATTCGAACATGATTTAAGAATCGCTACGACATCCCTTAAAAAATTTGTTATGTTCCAAAATCAAATATTGTTTCAAGAGGTCGCGATCGGCGTGCCATCTTGGAATTTAAAGCGAGCAGTCATCTAGAAGTGGCCTCGATTGGTAATTGAAAAGTATCTGGAATGATTTGTCTCATCATAAGGAATCAGAAATATATATTGGCATTTTGGGTGATTTCAGATACAGAGATATGGGTTATACACACTTTTCTAAGAGAGCTAAATCATTTCGAGATGAAAAATGTTGACTGTGATATCTTTGTCCAGTATCGCTGTTACTACTGGTTATTACTTCATAATGAGATAATAAAATTACTATTCCCATGGCGCAGTTCATAGCTTTATTCAGCAGTATATGGGAAAATCACCCCTGTACTTATAGTAATGGATGTTAGATCCAGCAACATGCATAGTCCGCTGTTTGTTAACATTTCCCACATAATGGTCCCTGAAACCTGAGCCCTTGGTGGATACATGCCGTACCTCGTAGGGTTGGGTCACTTCATGGGGAGTTGGGAGGTGCATTTCGGTTTAGTTTGGGATATAGCTCGTATCGAAAATAAAAATACAATGGCAGTCACGGCCATTTTGAATAGCCGGTACCCGCTTTTCGGCAGAAACATGCATAATCCTAGCCGCCAGTAATCCACGCTCTTTAAGATGACATATTGCAAAATAATCACCAAATGGATGCAATACACTCTCAGCCGGCAGGTAGAGAACTGGCTTAAGGGATTACAAAAACGGTACCAGATTGTTCGCGTTTTTTTAGTGGTCAGCACATTATCAAATTGCTCCTGTAACCAGATGCACCATTTGAGATCGTTTTTGAAATGTACTGATAGCAACAGCAATCTTTAAAAAGTCAAATGGATTATTATCGGCATGCCTATTCATTGATTCTTTCAGATTATGATCAAATACTAACATTTTATAAAAACAAAACATGATGGGTAATACAACTACAACCAAGACAATTGAATGGAACTTTGTTATATAGACTCATTACAAGTCTCCATGGTATGCCTTTCGGGAAGATTACAAGCTCTTAAAATATCCGAGACTTTTGTGCTTTCCGCGTTTAATGAGCAGTATCTAAGCTACTCAGTTCTTTTGAATAATAATGGACTCCGTTCGTAACATTTATGTGGCGCATGTCTGCTGACAACTGCATCCAGGGGCGATTGTCCCTCTAGTATAAATCAGGTATTCTTTATAAATTGACCTTTTTCCAATTCTAACCATAAAAGACGGGGTGAAAGCAGATATAGTCCGGTAGTGGGACCATAGTCCGGGCTCCAGACGATAACGGAATAAGCGTGAAACTAATGTTGCATAAAGAGTTAACTGAATCGATTGCCTATTGTGCACCTTGGTTCCCGGACTATGAATACGCCGGACTGTACTTCTACACCGGTTTTTTTGGACCCATCGCCTTGCGGGGGGGGGGGTGGTCCGCCCCCTAAATCTCGGAACGGATTGATGGACTATCATATGTGTGGTACCGAATGGATAGCTATGACCCTCTTCGAGGCCATTGATCCACTATAGTAAAAAAAAAAAAAAAAAAGAAAAGAGAGAAAAAAAAAAAAAAAAAAAGGAAAAAAAAAAAAAATAGAGGAAAAAAAGAAAAAAAAAAAAAAAAAAAAAAAAAAGAGAAAAAAAAGAAAAAAAAAAGAAAAGAATAAAAAAAAAAAAAAAAAAAAGGAGGAAAAAAAAAAACAAAGGGCGTGAAAAAAAAAGAAAAGAAAAAAGAAAAAAGAAAACAAACATACCTTGTATGACGTCACATTGACGTCCAACATGACGTCATGCAAAAATTCGAAAATCTAAAAAATCGCAAAAATTCATGTTTTTCGCCTTTTTTCAAGCAAAAGTTGGAATTTGTTGGCCATGATGTGTGTCAAATACTGCGCACACATAATCTTACTACAAATAAATAAGATACAACATAGTTGGTACCTGTAACCTTAGCACAAAAACTGGATTTCTGCCTTGTTCCGTTTAATTTCAATGGTAAATAGCTTTTCTTCTCGCACCATTGCGCGATTACGTAACGCCCGCTCATAATAGTGGTTCCGATTTTTTTTCAAATGGCTTAAATCGAGCGCAAGGCTTCAAGGAAAAAAGTCATGTATTTCGGCGTGAATAATCAATAACAAATAGGGTGAATACGAAAAAAATAGCGAGGGCCTTTTAGGGTTAAACGTACACTGAAAGTGTAATGTAAATCCGTTCGAACATTTCTCTTGGGTCAGAACCCTTCCATGACGAGAATGTACGCACATGTTACATTACACGTCTTCTGTGGGTTTAAGAAAATAAAGTACTAATTAATTATTCGTATTGGTATGTACAAGGTTGACGTAAGACTGCTTCTGATGTTGGGGCTCATACAAACATTCACATTGCCAAAACTTAACGGTGGTGAATGATTAAACTGATGTACAAACATTTGATTGATCGTTTTGTGTTTGTTGGTATGTGTTTGTGGTGTTATTTTCTATGGATCCTATTTCATGAATCTTGCAGAGAAACTGGGGTACATTTTATGCATACGGGTCGCTCTTAACCAATAAACTAAAACCACATTAAGCTACAGTCATGGTAAAAAGTAGTCGGAACAATGACTACGTGCTACATTGCTCCCCTGCCTGGCCAGAGTTAAGCAGCAGGGGACTGTAGTACTTTAGAGGCATTGGTAATCCATAACATTGATGGAATCACTTTCCAACCCCCGTAATGGACACCATCTTGGGTTTAAGGTTAATCAGGGGTCAATTGTTTTAAAAAAATGTTTCCGATGTGTTGAAAAGTACACCGTGATGTTTGTCTGGTTACCAGGATGTCTAAAAAGGTAGAGTTTATCCTATCTATGTCTTATAGTCCGATTAATGGTGTAAAACCTGTAAAAATAGTGAAAAAGTCCAATTTGGTGTGTACATGGGGCAAAAATTAAATTGCTTTGATTCAGGTATATGTGGTGCAAATTGTTTTCTCTACCTTAAAGTATTTAAATAAGGAAATAGTTTGAAACGTATCCGTTCTGCTTGTTTTCACGTTATCCACCAAAATAGGTCACAAGCTCAATAGAATTCAATAGCTTGCCAATAGCTTTGACTTTATATTCGCCATTTTGGTTAATAACCCAACACTTAGATAGTCAAAACTATCCTATATTTCATTCTATCAGCTAAACCACAAACTTGAACCACGTTTTACAAAAATTGGAGCAACTTTTTAATTTTTGACGCCTGTACAAACCAAAATTGACTTTTTTCAACCATCACCAAACCATTTTTAAATTAAACCGTTTTTACCCAAAATTCCAAAACTTAAGCCACGTAGCATAAACTCTACCTGTGTTCCTTGAAATCCTTGAACAGACAAATATCATGGTGTGCTTTTCACACAATCCGGAACATTTTAACTGTTTTACACCCTGTGTAACGCTTGAAAGCTCCAGCTGGGGGGAAAGAAGTGGTGTGGCAAGTCTTTCCTCAATTATTTTGGGTATTATCAACATGCATAAATTCCTTGTTGTACCAAATTCCAACAGTTTTAATTATCCCGATTTGCACACTCACATGAGATCTGAACACTACATTCCCTCCACTAAAGAACCGCAGCCCTGGTTATCACTCAACAAACTAAACGCTCAAAACCTGCCATTTTCAAACTACCCTACCTTTCCCAACCCTTCTTCCATTCATGTGGGAATCGGCAAGGCTGCCGACGATGATACCGCAATCAATATTGGTTGGTAGACGGGAACACCACAGTTCAAAGATTGTAGCTTTTCAATAAATCAGAGCAGGGAAAAAGGGTGCCTAGTTGTTATTGTCAACCAAAACTAACATATACAATGTACACGCTAAGAATTTCTTTAATACTTCTGATATCCTACGTGTATCTTCTGCAAAACATTCCGGGGTAACCAACTAGATATGATTTTCAGTTGACGGTCTTTCGAGATGAAGAGGTAAAAGACGGTGTTATGTTGCCTGGAGCGTTATTCGTAGCTCACTTTCCGAAACATGGTGATATAGTTATTCCTCAACAACGTAAACGCACGTTGTTTGGGGTTAAAATATTCGCTTCAATGAAATGAGATTGGATTAATCCAAACAACCAGAATAAAACTTACTTAGAGCAACCAGCGTTGCGGGTGATCCATTACCACTCGCACTGGGTTTAATGACGGTATACTTGATACCTGTTTATTTCCGGCCGATGACGTCAACTTGATGAAGTGGATGACGTCATCTTGCCTCATCCTAGAAGACGGGTAATCCATTTTCACATGTACTTCTTCTGCTGCTGCACCTGTGTCAACGACCTTTATTATTGTCGATGAATCCTAATCAAAATGTTCAGTTGTGTCCGCATTTACGTTTCCAATGGTTGGTTCATACAAATATTAATTTGTGTGTCTTTGAGAACCTTCCTTCTCGGAAGTCTATGTATTTTGTTTTTGGTTGTTGGCTCTTTGCACCTATCTTAGTCTTCCCGAAGGTTAGCACCACCTTAATCGGTTTGCAGTTTGCATACATTGTAATTGCCTCCTAATGTACATGTAGTTTTGATATTCATTTGGGTGATTTTTGCTATAATTGAATGGGCCCGGGGTTTGACACTTCGTCTCGGAGACAAGGTAAACGTCCGTCGCAATGAGAAAATCACGATTGAAAATCTATAGGACATTCATGCCTAAATTGTTGAGAGTAGGCATAAAGGAACCGTTTGACTTTACTATTCAAATAAAACATAGGAAATGCGATAATTTAACATAACTGAAATTTAAAACTGGAAACAACCTCCTCTTACTTAAGCGACAAAGTTATATCTGTATGTGAACCGTATGAATGCATATCACAAAATCGCTATTTTAATTTTAAATGCCTCTAAATTAATCACTATGTGAAAAAAATAAAATTCCTATGTTAAAGGATTTATTTGGTATAAATTTATCGGCATATATAATGAAATATCCCTAATTGACCTACCCGATGGTTTGCATGGTCATTGAGTATTCCTTGCGAATAAAACCATCATTTTTCACCTTTCACTTTCGAATCAGTAGAGAGCGATTTAAGGAAGCCGCACGTTTTATTATTTACGCTATCGTGTTGCCACAAGCAATGTTTTAGTCTTTTCACACCAATTGAAAAATGATCGGTGGTTAGTAAAGTTCCTGACCTTGTCATGAAAGATTATCGCCTTTGTACTTTTAACATTGGAATTAAAAACACATCTTTTTTATTTTTTTTATTTTTTTTATTTTTTGCTTTTTTTAATTTTGTTATTTTTTTTATGCCTATTTTTTTATAAAATGAGGCTGGGATTCTTGAGAAATATAGTTTTGAAAATTAAAATTAGGAAACTCTACATATATAAAGAGCGCTATTCGGTACATTGAAAAGTACGTAGTTTTGACCCGCGCATTAGTGGGTTTCGAACACGATATCTAACAATGGCTTGAAACCTGGGCTTCGTAATTGAAGCCCGGATGGCCATGTTGGTCTCCAACCGCCGCATTAGTGGGTTTCGAACACTTATCTTATCAATGGATTGGAACCTGGGCTTCGTAATTGGAAGCACTGATGGCCATGTGGTCATCCAACAAGATCCCAAGTAGGTGGTTAAGATCCGGTCCATTTATATCTCCAAAATTTGTTCCCATTGACATGTGGATAAGCGACCTAACAGACTACAGAATCAAGTCAGTGAGCTCATTGTATTTGCGCGTATGGATGGCATGTCTCTTAAAACGTTCACCCGATAAAACTCTGTTAACCAGGTGTCTCTGGATGGTATTGTGTTCGGTAGACCAAGATGCCCGCCCGTAGCTTCCATTCATCTAATATACAGTTCCTATTGTGTCGCCAATCCATTGTAATAGAGATCAGTGGTTCAGTGCGACTGCCGATAAACTAAATTTTTACGCGACCGCCTTTCAAATGTCCACGTTTACATGGATTGTTAGTGTTTTAGCCAACTAAACCTTTGTTAATCACAAAATGATATCTAAAACAACCCCTCTTCACATTTTTCCCTTCTCATATGACTGGAGGTTTTAAAAAGTGTAGTTTTCTGCAATAAAAAATTCTAAAAAACGCACTATCGCTCCTATCCTTTATTTGTGCTCAACGAAGTTCCCAAAATGAGGCTGGTGGCAAACTTGCACGTGATATATTCGCGTATGGGATATATTTTTCTGGCTCTTCTTTTTCGGTATTGCATGGTATGTTGTAAATATACCACACTGAATAAACATGGATCTAGCTTTTCCATGACTCCGTTGTACAGTTTGTATATTGGTCGGAATAATCTGGATTTTTTTCGGCAAGCAATACTCCAATGGCCATGAAAACCATCTGGTACGTTTTATTTAGGGCTATTTCATAATATATGTGCCGATAGATTATACCAATAAATCGCTTTTAAGAACAAAAATGACATGCATCGAACTAAACTCTATGTCATTTCGTTTAGTTTATAGGATCGGCAAAATACAGCGCGGGAAATATGCGGTGTAGAAGGGTAAATGGTGCTTTTCCTTATTTATACCCAGATAGAGTGACGTTTCATTTGAAACGTTTGTGGATTTTAGTGCACAGATTTCATGGTTCCCATGCACCCCTTTAAAACTAATTCGAACATTATTTTAAGAATCTTCTACACATCTCCTTCAGAATTTTTATGTTACCAAAATCAAATATGTTTCAACAGGGGTCCGATCGTCGGGCGTCCCTCTTGGATCTAAGCGATCAGCATATAAAGTGGCTCGATTTAATTGAAAAGTATCTCGAATGATTCGTCTCATCATAAGAATCAGAAAATATATTGGCATATTTGTTGTGATGGTTCAGATACATAATATGGGTATAGTGTGTAGGCATTGAACTTTGGTAACACGTGGTGCCAACTTTCAAAATGCACGTATCTTGACAAATTTGTGGTAGTTTTGTATGAGCATTAGTTTGGTGGTAAAATTTGGATTAGTTATCCCTCTTTGCATTTTTTATGGGAATTAGGGACTACATGTGTCTTTCCCTAAAAATAAACCAAAACGGAAGATCCTAAAACGTGGAACATTTTCTATATTGCTCATGCTCAATACCAACAACTTACCAACAATTTTTGTCAAATCGTGCAATTTGAAATTGTGCCCGCTCGCTAATTTCTGCTCAACGCCACTAAACCCGTAGCCTTCGGCTGGATTGTATGCGATAAGTGAAAATTGGAATCGTATAAAGGTGTTTGCTATACTCGATTCGCGTGGATACGTTCGTCCCCCTGGAGTTCTGTACCTATTCCAATAAGTCGAGAGTGAAAAATGACAGCATTCAAATGCACGTGCCACACCGGCCGGATTATCCGTGGAGGACACTCCGCTCAGTAACTCACTCACACCTCCACTAAAATGCAATTTCATTCATTATTGAAACGCACTATAGTGTATTTCAGGCTTAACATTGCCCACAATAACATGATTAACAAAGTCCCTGCGCCTCAATTTTTCACCTCCGCAAAATGGTACGGGGTCACATATCAGATAATAATTATATATGGTTATTTAATTGTAAGGTAAATTAGTTTTATTCCTCGTCTAACATGTCCTACCAACATATTCTAAACATGATATATTCTACGGTGACAACCACGGTTACGTCATACGCCGACAATCATACCTTTCCTCAATAAAATTCGCTGAAATATGCCGATTTTCCTCCTTCCTTTTTGGTGCCAATAATGGTACAACCGATTTGTACTGATTTCTTGTGCATGAATAAGCTTTATTTTGCTTCGAGGTTTTCATGTGACGAAAACGGGTAAATTTCATTGGCTGTCATCAACCACACCCACCACGAACTTTTACGTGACCTATCCTGTTCACTTGTGTGACCGGCAAAGGATAGTCCTACCTAGTTGAGTCATTGGCTCTTTTATTAACCATAATAAAACAGAGGAGCTATTCCGAAACGCACCTTTAACAGTGGCGGATCCAGGATTGAAAAAAACGTCAAAATCCCGGGGGGCCGAAATGATGAAAGGCTGTGATGAAAACTTGTCCAAAGCTTCAAAAATGGGCTGATTTGCAAGATGTTCAGATTACCGGGGGGGGGGGGGGCGCGCGCCGGCCCCCTCCGCCCCCTCCTGGATCCGCGCCTGTTTAAGACTTGGAGGCCCAAGCTAAAAAAATAAAATAAAAAAATCCGTTAGTGCCCAAGGAGGGGAGGGGGGTCCTGGGGACCCAACTCAGACAACCACTTTTCCATATTTATCACGAAACTAACACAAGTAAATTGCAGTCGCGTAAGAACAACATACCGATAATAGGAATTTTATTTAAAAATAATAAATTTGATTATTTGAGTCGATATACTTTTCATTTATTGCTCCGATGGTTACATGTGTCCGTCATTGGATATAGTGACGCATTTAATTAGTCAATTAGTGTATCTGTGGACTGAATTAACCCCAAAATGGATGTGTGACATTAATGACCACAACTGATTGATCTCACGCGAACTCTGCAAAAGCATGTGCTACATTTAGCCGAAATGACTAACTTCAATCGTATTGTGACACTTCTATGAATCAAATTACTGCCTCAAATAGAACTACTTACATTTATAAATATCAAAGTTTATCACAGAAACCTTTGCGAGAGTGAAGCTTCCGGTGTTTGATATCGGGCGAATGCTTAAAGCAGGGATACGTATTTTTTAAAGTCTTTATTAAGATCCAAATATCCACATCCACTAATGTGTTCCATTTTTTGTTCAACTTTGTTAAGAAATTTCATAGAATTGGTACAGCGTGGTGTGTGAAGAATTGTAGACAATCTAAGTAACGTGCAAATTATTTTTTGTATGTACTACACAGACTTCAAGAAGCGTGACACGCTTCATAGGCTATTATTTTGTTGAATGCCAAGTAGTTTGGGATGGAAATATATTGAATAGAATATTTACTCTCATTTTGTTTTGTACAATTAACAGCTGGACCAAATTTGTAAAAAAGCACTTTAGAGAAATTTCGAAAATGTGTAAAATATTGTTCTGGTTGCCATGGTAACCACGTAGGGCCTCTGCTTGCTAAATTTTCAAACAATGGTAACTCGAAACAAAAGATGAAATTTGGCACAGATATTTTAAGCACACATAGATCTAGGGCACTAAGAAAACATATTTTAAAATCATGCTTCAAATATAAATTATGATTTCCATGCCAACCATATTAACAATCGGGCTTCATAGTGCCCCGCGTATTTTCATCCTACATCACCCAAGTTTGGTATCAGTTGTATTTTTTAGTTATCGTTGTTTAAGTGTTTGGCCAATCAGAGGCTCGACGCAGTTACCATGGAAAACAGAACAATATTTTCCTCATATTTCGAAATTTCTCAATAAGGGCTTTTATATGGTGTATGACAGAATCTTAAAGTTTAAGTCTGAAAAGCCCAACCCCCTCCTCTTAATTAATGTATTTTGTGTTGGATTGTATGACTCCTATTATTTGCATGGTTTTATACTCTGATTCTTTATTCGTTTTAGCTCATGCATATTTCCGATGGTACGGTTTCTTTTGGAGGGGATGTGTTGCCCGCGAAATCTAATAAGCCAAAAATGTAATAGAGCTCATACTCTATTGCTTGCAAATCAGTTTTTTTTTTTTTTTTTTTTAAGAATTGTAGACAATCTAAGTAACGTGCAAATTATTTTTTGTATGTACTACACAGACTTCAAGAAGCGTGACACGCTTCATAGGCTATTATTTTGTTGAATGCCAAGTAGTTTGGGATGGAAATAATATATTGAATAGAATATACAAAGAATATATAAAAAAAATAATGATTCACAAAATACCCAGTTTCCTGGTTTATTGAATTGATAAGCATTGGCCATAGGCTCTGTCTATCATTTTTCTATAAAAATTAAGGAACATTTACTCTCATTTTGTTTTGTACAATTAACAACTGGACCAAATTTGTAAAAAAGCACTTATTGAGAAATTTCGAAAATGTGTAAAATATTGTTCTGGTTGCCATGGTAACCACGTAGGGCCTCTGCTTGCTAAATTTTCAAACAATGGTAACTCGAAACAAAAGATGAAATTTGGCACAGATATTTTAAGCACACATAGATCTAGGGCACTAAGAAAACATATTTTAAAATCATGCTTCAAATATAAATTATGATTTCCATGCCAACCATATTAACAATCGGGCTTCATAGTGCCCCGCGTATTTTCATCCTACATCACCCAAGTTTGGTATCAGTTGTATTTTTTAGTTATCGTTGTTTAAGTGTTTGGCCAATCAGAGGCTCGACGCAGTTACCATGGAAAACAGAACAATATTTTACTCATATTTCGAAATTTCTCAATAAGGGCTTTTATATGGTGTATGACAGAATCTTAAAGTTTAAGTCTGAAAAGCCCAAACCCTCCTCTTAATTAATGTATTTTGTGCTGGATTGTATGACTCCTATTATTTGCATGGTTTTATACTCTGATTCTTTATTCGTGTTAGCTCATGCATATTTCCGATGGTACGGTTTCTTTTGGAGGGGATGTGTTGCCCGCGAAATCTAATAAGCCAAAAATGTAATAGCGCTCATACTCTATTGATTGCAAATCAGTGGCGTATTTCGGGGATTGCTTTAGGGGCGCGCGTCTCCCGCGGGTTCATGCCAAAACATGCAAAATCAGCCTATTTTCAGCGATTAGAGGTCATTCCGACTGCGGGACCCCCTCAAAAAGTCATGTCTGGATACGCCGGTACAAATGTTGTGTTAATGTAGATAGAAACAAACGGCGCAATTAATTTATAATAAATATAAATTCCATTGTTGCCATTCAGTTAACTCATTATATAAACTGTTTGATGATTGACCTTCTACGAGACCCCAAGGCCACGCCACAAACATAAAAAACACCCCGGGTTGGGGTGGATCCCGGGGGTACAAGGCAAAACACCAATAAAGCCTAAAAGCACCTATGGCTCTCCATCCCTAATAACAAAAAATGTTTTTTTAGGCAGAACGGCCTACCATAAAAGGCTTAATGTATTTGGCGCAGATTCTCACTTCGATCTCTGTGGGGTCTGCGGTGCGGGAGGTATTGCTCGGGAATTTTCCCCCGGTGTAGTCTATGTCACAGATTGCGAAAGACATTATCTAATTGGTACTGCGTAAGAGACTAACGTTATCAGAGATATAGGGATTAGGCTATCTATTGTATAATTTTGTATTTTTTTACAGAAACTTGGGCAGTATTAGTAATTAAATACTTAACTTCTATGGTCATCAACCATTGAAACACGAAGCATGCCAAAACACCGGGAACCATCCAAAAACCTTCCGGGAACTTTCCAAAGTGCCCAATTTTGTTTAACCATTTTGGACAGAAATATCCGATTTGTGTTCCAGGCAATGCCCCATAAAACATGGTTTTTAGCCGCAACGGCCTACCACTGAGAATCCCGCACTAGTATGCCCGCGCCTGCGCCCGCGCCGAATACATTAAGCCGTCTTAAATGTACATTTCCATTCGTTAGTCAGTGGTTGATATGAAAGAACGAAATTAAATCTTATGATTGGTATTCGATCTTCAAACTCAATATCAAGTGAGGCCATGCGAAAGTTTTTGTCCCAATCCACGCCACTTAAAGGAGATCATCACGCTACGCTTTGCTTATTGTTCTTGCTGGGTTGATGGGAGCGGCCATGTTGCCAACAAATAAAGCAGGTGTGTGGTGGAATGTTAGAATTTTAGCGGATTATATAGCGTGTCTCACAAAATGGCACTGTATTCTAAGTTTTTAAAAAGCGAGACTAAATGTCAACCGGAACGCTATTCAGTATGTAATGCTCGAGTAGAGTAAAGTCCATCATTGCCACATGCTATACTATTACTTTAAATTCCCGCGTAAAATCAATTGAGACCTTCAATGCTTACACTATTTTGCTATCTGACCAGCTGACCGGTGATGTGGGACAGATGGGACTTCAATTGGCTATATGAGGTTATTATGTGAAGTAGTTATTTCTTTATTGCAATATAATCACTGCAGATGTGCGTCGATTAAAAGACATACAAACCTATTAGATATGTTAAATACTCAAAAGTTAATTACTTTGTTTTGACAATCATCATGGGACAAACTATAGACATGACGTAGCAATGGCCGTGAGATGGCCGAAACGTCACTATGGCCGTGAGATTATTGGTAACATGGATGCGCCCATCAGTTCCCGATTTCATTTTTGTCTTCTAATTAGCTAATTAATTTATTGTAATGCTTACCTTGGAATAACACTATTTTGCTATCTGACCAGCTGACCGGTGATGTGGGACAGATGGGACTTCAATTGGCTATATGAGGTTATTATGTGAAGTAGTTATTTCTTTATTGCAATATAATCACTGCAGATGTGCGTCGATTAAAAGACATACAAACCTATTAGATATGTTAGATACTCAAAAGTTAATTACTTTGTTTTGACAATCATCATGGGACAAACTATAGACATGACGTATCAATGGCCGTGAGATGGCCGAAACGTCACTGTGGCCGTGAGATTATTGGTAACATGGATGCGCCCATCAGTTCCCGATTTCATTTTTGTCTTCTAATTAGCTAATTATTTATTGTAATATCATCAATGTTGAGAATCGTTTCAACATAATTTATCACATGTGTAAACTAAAAATTAGCAAGTTATGTCCCTTAAAAATTTCATTGATTTTCATGGAATGATAATACAATCTCGCAGGATGAAAAGAATCGTGGATATTTGATGAAGTGGCACAGTGAAAACCAGACTATAAATACTATACGCATGGAAACAATTCAAATCAACAGAAATGTCCTTTTGATATTTTTTCTACTCTGTTAACAATACACAAACTGATTTTAAGGGTATTTAGTGGTCCACAATCTTGTACCCCCGACTTACCCTCAAAAGTCGAGATGTGTATTCTGAACTTTGGACTAAATAATGTGTGCTAAATCTGACGAATGTCCACATTTGGATCTATTCTGGACGACATTCGCCATTTAATATGTTATGTCCATAAACCGATAGAAATTACAATGCTCTGACCTTTGTAGCACTGTGGTACAAACCCAGGTACAAACAAACCTCTCTATTGAAGCCTGTATAAAAGATTCTAGTGACTAGTCACCGACGCTAGTCACCGACGGCAATTCGCGCATGTGTAGTACTTTCCTGACTGACCTAAGTTCAAATGCACCGCGTTGCAATATACACACATCCGAATGCAGTAAATCTGTGTGTACATTGTGCGAGTCATGCAAACCATGCTTGACCGCGCCGCAACTGACCCTTCTTAATCAAAACACGGTTTCGCGCATATAATTATGACAGCAATCAATACTCCCATTGCATTTCCCAATTCAAACTTGGTTCCACTGCCGGAAAA
Source organism: Ophioderma brevispina (assembly GCA_023653785.1). NCBI lineage: Eukaryota > Metazoa > Echinodermata > Ophiuroidea > Amphilepidida > Ophiodermatidae > Ophioderma > Ophioderma brevispina. The sequence continues at coordinate 20,434 of JAMKCH010000997.1, read as the reverse complement.
TAGCCATGCATATTTGCATTGTCACCTTAGTAAACGTAAATGCACCTTGCAATGATGACACTGTGGGTTCAGGAATGATCTAAATAATACCGACACAGATAGTACATCTCACTAGTCGCATTATATCGCGCATAATCTACGATTATTTAGGAGTACTTTTTCAACCCTAAATTTCCGGGATTGACTCATGGCGCAACTTTACTAACACAAAAACTACACCAACACTCACCAAGTCTTATTTAAATTCTGTTTTCAGCTTCCGATAGCCGAGACCATACCGGATTTTCCCATTATCATTGCGCATATAATTATGACCACCTGAGGTCTAAGAAGTCTCTCAAACGTCATGAACACACATTGCAGAATTTCCGAAATCTCCCCAAGCTGTATCACAAATATGACGTCACCATTCAGTAATGAGAGTAATGAGCGGCGCTCTTAATTTGTAATTGTATAGGAAGAAGTGTGTTCGTGCCAGGGCTATATAACGTGAAAAACATTCACTGATTTAGTGAAATAAATTGAAAACGGCAGAATTTCGATGATTCTAGCAGCATAATTTGTTAACCACCATGATCATGATCCACTGGGTTTGTTTAATTTGTACCGATTGCTAATGACTGACTGAAAAGTACTCCATTGTAACGCAGTTCTATTTTTGGCTGCAATATAACCACTCAGACAAAAAAGGTGGTCTTATATACCCGCCTGCAGAAGTATGTGGGGTAACTTCTTGTTGTCTAACCCTAAAACGAGAAAAAAAAGCTGAACGTGAGGGAGACAAACCTTTTTCCTTTTGACCTGATCTCTGTTCGGTTAGGTCAGCCTCGGATGTAACACTCCTCATCTACATCTGCCCTTTGCCTCACTTATCACGTGATAAGAGTTTAGGCCTTCTCTCCACCTAAGTTTCTCTTGTTTCCTTTGTCATATTCTTGCTTGTCCATATATTGTCACGTAATTATAATTGATATGGAATAATTTATCGAATATGAAGTCACCTGTTGTAAAGTGATATGTTTCTTTTGAATTGACCTAATGTTTTTGAACATTTCACATACTTTGGCAATTCATTCCAGATTTTAGGACCAGTATTTAAAATAGTTTGTACTCGATACATGTACAGCTGTTAATCGTTTTTATTTCTAGTATTATAATTATGGTTTGATTGATGATTTGTAAAAATCATGTCGAATGAATGTGATTTTGTATTTATACATAAATATTCTAGTTTCTTTCTTATACACATCGAAGATATTCAACATATTATATCTTTTAAACAGAGGGTTTGGCGATGATAAGTAAGAGCTGTTAGAAATAATTCTAAGAGCGCGTTTTTTGTATCTTAAAAAAATTATTTAAGCACGTTTTGTTTGCATTACCCCAGAGAAGCAAGCCGTAGTTTAAATATGGTAATATGAAGAAGCAATACAATTTATACAGTGCTCATTAAGGAAACGTTTGACCTTATTTAAAAACACCAATATTTCGTGTAATGTGTGTACACGTTGTACACACGTTGTACACACATTATTAATTTGTTTTTATTTATTTGTTTTTCCAATTCAAGATTTCAACTCATTAAATCCAAGATTTAATTACTTAATGTTTTAATAGTAATTACACAGCTATATGTTTTTTCACCCTTTGGTGACGCACGAGAAATCGCATAAAAAAAAAACATTAATGTTGGGTCCCATGGACACCCTTCCCCCTCTTGGCACTTACACTTAAGTGACGCAAGGGAAGGGGGGTCCTAGGGACCCCCAAAATTTGTTTTCGCGCTGGTCGCTTTTTACGTGTGGGATTGTTGCGCCGATTTTTTTGTATTTCGAACTTTTAAATTGGCTTCTTTTCATACCAAAAAAAAAATAAAATCGTCAAGCCGTTTATTGAGTTAATTAGTGGGGTCCCATGGAACCCCCCCCCCCCCCTTGGGCACTAACGTGAAGTCCATTTGAGAATTTTAAAAATCAAAGAACCAAGCAATTTTTTTTTGCTGATATATGTTCACACATACATATAAGTTAAACAATTAATATACATTCAAAATAATTACCTTTTATATGCTGAAACAAGAAGTTCATTGTGGAGTGCTAAACCGTACTGTACAAAGTCTAGGGGAAAAATGAATGTGTATTTTGCAACACCCGTAAAAATACCGGATTCCCTACAACTGCAAGTTTGTGTTAAATATATGTATTTGGTCTTCTAGAGTAGATTATCAACATAAATAAGTTTTCAAAAAGTTGATGTAAGCGCAAGGGTGTTGTGATTACACAAATCTGTTATATCATCCAACCATTTATTATCAACCAGTGAAAAAAATGGTGATTTTTGATTAAGATGGCCAACTATACTCTGGGTTATTTAGTTGAAATTTACAGCTCAAAGGTAAGCCCTTGAAGCTATATCAGTCAGCCAATCACAGGCGTTGCTTATTTTGAAAATCAAAAAATGCAATTCTTACCAATCAGGTTTGGGAGACAGTCTCATGTTGGTGACGAGCTGTTTTTGGCTGAATCCTTTTGAGGGATTTTTTTTAAATTGGAGAATGTCGGTTGAGAAGGAACCGTGGATTTCACGGTGCCATTTTTTATCTAAGTAAAATAATAATAAGAAATCCTAGAAGATTCTGATTGCTTCATTTTGTTACTATGCGAGCCGCCGACCACGACTACAAGTCTTACATGTTCATTTGAAATTTCCGTCTTTTCGCCAATTCTTTTTTGCGTGTTTTTGAAAAACAATGTTTGCCCCTAATTGCAGCACCAGCATAACAAATGTTCTTTTTTATTGCTGCTTTGAGGGGTTCTATGACCCTTCACTGTGGTATAAATTTCGTTTTAAACAAAATTCCTTCGGAAAGTGGTTTCCTCCTTGTTGGGGGGGGGTCCCAGGGACCCCCCCCCCCCTTTTGGGCGCCAACGTGAGTGAAACCCCTTTGGTCCCTTAAGTGTTAACGCTAATCTACATGCATAGCGTTATTTGGCACGATTTGGGGGTGCAATTATGAAAAAAAAAAAACATGTTCACCACGTGGAATTAATTTTGAAGTTGATGATTTCAATTAATTTTGATCATTTGAGTAGATATTTTTTTCATTTACTTGATCCAATGGTTAAACATTTGTAGTGACGCATTTAATTAGTGAATTAGTGTGTATGTATACTGAATTTAGTTAACCCCAAAATGCAACAAGCTGTTATGCTCACTATTCATTTTCATGACACCCCTCTAAATAAAAGTGCTTAATAAATTTGATTCGATTCGATACATTTAGCAAATTATACATGTTTACGCAAAAGGGAATTTATTTTGGTGTAGTCTTTCAAGAAAGACCTCTGCGCCACCACTGACAGAGCAAACGAGCGCAAGGGCGCGCGCTCATTGGAACTGGGTTAGAGGTGGCGCAGCTGGCGGTCCAAAAAAAAAACGCACCAAAGAAGAAAAAGTATACAAGGGAATGCAGCGGAGGCAATGTGTTGGATTGGGGGTGGGTACGAGAAGGCAACCGAGAGAGGTGGCGGGAACATTTAGGGGAGGTAAGAAGGGGAGGATTTAGGGATCGGAAGGGGGAAAAGATATGGGGGTGGGGAGTAGGAGGGTTGGTTGGAGGAGGGGCAAGGGGGGGGGCTGAGTAATGAAGAAAGAAGGTGGAAGGATGGGAGATGGGAAACAAGTTGGGAAAAAGAGATAAAAGGAAGGGTAAAGGAAAACCAGTGGGAAAGAGTAATGGGTGGGAGAAGGAAAAGTGCTCCCCTTCCTTAGACTGACATAGATTTGATTTTCGGGGGTTGATCCACCATATGGTTTTCACTAATCGGTAATTTTGTTTTGTTTTTTTGCTACGTGTATTATTTTTAAAGCAAGACAAGTGGTAGGTGAAACAAACTGACGAATTAAAACTTTATAATATACCCATCTTTTGAAATGAAATTTTTTTGTGCACCTTCCCTCACCATTTAACCTTCCAAAGTCTGGTCCAAATTAAGCCCAAAGACTTCAGAACACACTAATATAGACAAGAGATACTGCATCAAGTGAACGTTTCCCTACTAAGTCACCTTCCCAGAAAGTATACCAGGGTTGCTTATCTTAAAAAGGATAAAATTAGGCTCCACCCTTTCTCCTTTACTAGTCTGTAAAACAAAACACGCGATTAACCCAGACATCTTGAATTGTTTAATTTATTTTCCCAGTAGTTTTTGATTATTTGGTACTTTATAATGTTAATTTTCTCTCTCTATATCAATGCCTACATTTATAATTTTTCTTATAAACACCAAATGCTAGCATCAACTAGGAAGACAGCAATGTAATACGTGCATCTTCGATTTTACTCTCATCATTAGTACCAACACTAATGATATTTGCTTATGGTTCATAAAAGTACACACAGCCTTCAATAGTGTTTTGTTGTTTGTGTTTTGTGTTGTTTGTTGCAAGCAGTCATGTATGGTGACGTAATAAAGTTTGCCATTACCTACACGGTCCCTGACATATTTTCCTAAGTTCACATAGAGATGATAAAACGCTCTCGAACACTTTTGTTAGAATCTGGTAACGCCATTTCCGGATAAAGCAAATACGGGTAACGGAGCAACTGGAGACTGTTTATTTGTTCTCCATGGAATATCTACCACATTCTTGCCTCACGTGATATTTAGAAGTGATTAAAATTCAAAAGTGAAACCAACAATGTTATAATTATGCAGACAATAGTTATGTTCCATTTAATGCACTATAGTAGAGTTCAAATTAAGAGACTATTGGCAATTACAGGGTGATATTGATGTTAGGGTTCAATCCTGGGCCATGAGTATACTAGGCTCTGTTGGCAGTTGCAAATATATCTTGCCATGGTACAAAAATACAATTATAGAATGTCTTACTTAAAGACTGCTGAATTCACAAGTTCTTTCAATTGGTCTGGTTAACATTTTCACGGTGAATGGCCAGAGTAAAACTTTAATGAGGTATCACTCATTTGGAAATCTACATAAGTAGCATTCGGCCTATTTTGTACGCATGACTTGCCTTGGGGTTGTACAAAATGAGTTAAAAGAATCGACTCTGTTGCATAATAATTGAGTAATGTAATCCTAAACAAATTTACATCAGCGGAAGTTTTTTCATAGCTTTAATCTACACCCATCGATGTAGGCTATACTATAGATAAACACTAAGCAGGTAATAACTTGACCATGTTTAATAACATTATGCTTACATGTCCTGTGGTTTCAACTTGGGCAAACATCGTGTAATTAATATAATGAACACAGTCGGTATGAATTACGGCAATGCTTAAAGGTATTGTTAATGAATATCATGGAGTTGTTTGTCGTTACAAGTTAATCCTTAACATCCTAAATTCTCTATATTCATAATATAAATATCAATCATACTTGCTAGTTAAGTATTTCCTCTCAGATGTATTTAATCAAGTTTTGCATCAGCTGTTCAACACAATTGTGTAATTGTTTTAGGTCATGCGAATCACGGTGGAATTAAAATGAACATCCATATCAATATTGAAATTACAATAATGCTTTTTGCATGTGACCTAAGGAGAAGTGTATTATAATCAATAGTTCTCTAATGAATGAGTTTCAACATGTCATTTCACATCTTCTTGCGTTTTTTTAAAACTACTAAATTCGAAGTCAGAGGCTATGCGCATTTGTTCCATGCGCATATAAAATACAGGTTCTAACTGTTAACAATTTAAGTGACAAGCGGGGGGGGGGGGTTCCTAGGACCCCCAAAATTTGTTTTCCGCGGCCGCCTTTACCCGTGCGATTTTTGCGCCGCACTTTTTTGTAAGTGTATGACTTTTAAATGCGCTTCTTGTCATACCAAAATAATTACAATCGGCCATCCGTTAATGAGATAACTAGTGGGGGTCCCATGGAAAACCCCCCCCCCCCCCTTGGCAACTAACGGAATCATTGAGAAATTTTTAAAAAATAAGAATAAGAAAACCGAGAAAACCACAAGCAAATTTTTTTGCTGATATTTAAGTTCACCACATTACAGAAAGTAAGCAAGATTAATAAATCTCAAAATAATTAACCCTTTATGTGCTGAAACAACAATTAGCATGTACGTGAGCCCAAACCGTGAATGTACAAAATCTAGTGGGAAAAGACCGTGGATTTTGCAAACACGAGTAAAATAATACAGGATTTTCCCTAAAACTGTTGGTTTGTGTAAATATGACGTAAGTGGGTATTCTAGAATGATTATCAACATTAAAATAAGTTCAAAATGTTTGATGTAGCACAAGGCTCATTGAATTTTCCGTCTTTTTTCAAAATTTTAAAAAAAAAAACTGTTTTGCCCCTAATTTTTTAAATTTTTAAATAACAATCTATTTTTTTATTGACTGATTTGGGGTTGTCTTATGATCCTGCAAATGTGGTATTAAATTTCGTGCCAAAAATGCCGTCGGGAAGTGGTTCCTTAGGGGGGGGGGTCCCAGGGACCCCCCCCCCCCCCACCCCCCCTGGGCACCAACGGGGAGTGAAAACCGTTGGTCACTTAAGTGTTAACGGGTCCAAATCCCTTAGAGGAGAGACTCGGACTTTTGTTGTTGTATTGTCACCAGATTCTATATAATACCAGGCCTGTAAAAACTCATATTATGTAGCACGTACAACAAAGATGGGGAACCGCTGTTATAGCGCCCCGCCGCAGTGTGGAGATAGCATGGTTTTATGCGCCCCCCTACGCGCAGTGTTGAGGATAGCCTGGTTATGAGACTGCCTAAGTAGATCTATGGAAGTCCTAACACGATGCTCGGATTGTAACAAATATGGGAAAGTTATATCCACAATCTCTCCCATTGGTTTTGTACAATTAAGAACTGACAGCAATTGCGTACATTTTTCGAGTAGATATCTCATATCCATAGGTCCACCCTATAAGCCCCTGATGATTTCAGTATACCTCCTAGCACTCAGTGTTTTCTTTCTCGTTTCACTTAGAGGAGCGGTTAGTTGGTACGTAAACCTGATTTTGAAATTCATTTACTCAAAGTTCCCAAATGATGACATGTTCGCAGATACCATATACCATAAAATGTGTTGCCTGTAACCACATAGGGCCTTCTGGTTAGGTAAAATTTCAAACAACTGTAACTCAGCAACGGAAAATTAGTATGAAACAGTTTGGCACAGATACTTTAAGCACACGTAGACCAAAGTGTCGGGGTAGACGTCATATAGAAGTCCCATGGATGCAAATTGAGGTATTACCAATTGATTCCGGCAGGCGCTGTATGACGTTGTGCAGAGCGCTTGAGGAATGAATGGCAATACCTGTTGCATCAGTGGGGCTTCTATAATGAAACGTCTACCCTAAAATGGTGCAAAAGGTCTGATTGAAAACTTTTCAGAAACCTAATGAGCACCAACAGATTTTGAAAAAATGAACACCATGATTTAGATTCTCAATGCTATTCTGTTGGGAATAGACATTGGTGTCAAAATTGTATATGAAAAAAATTTAATCAAAACATCAATTTCATTTCCCCATGTTTCACTATGTTACTGTCATGCATATAGCCAGGTACGGTTTCATCTGAAGGGATGTGTTGATACCGAAATTAAATAAGCCAAAAACGTATTAGAGCTATACTTAATTGCTTGCAAATATTCTGTTAAAGCAATATTGCACTTTTTTGAGAGCGCCCCCAATTTTTCAAAAAGAGATGTTTACCGGTGCATTGTAAATGGCATATTACACACTATTACCTGTGATGGTTAAGCTCGATAATGTATGTGTGTCACAAACGAAGGAATTTGTAATTAGAATAATTATTATCGGGGATCCCGATAAAAATTAAACGGCTGTTGGAACCGGCCTTCCAATGTGAAATAGCCGGGAAATAGCGCATGTACGTGTCTACGCTCATCCATTAGTTGTTTATTGGTTCAGGCAAGTCCAAGTTTGGAGGTTATCTTTCGAGTGGCACTTTTAATCCTGGCGGGACATAAAGTAGCATTCCAGCTCTGCCGGTAAGTCCAAATATGGGATCCAAATTCAATTACAAAATCGCTTATTTTATGATAAATACGCATTTCTTATAGTTTCCTAGACCAATTACCAACGTAACGCTGCCAAAATATTAACTTGTTAATTTCGTATAGAAACAAATGGCGCCAATTAATTTAAATAAAGCACTTGTATATAAACTGTTTGATGATTGGTAAGTGGACTAGTGCATGAATGTGAACATAATTTGCTCCATAAATGGACGTGATGTAACAGTAAGAAAAATATAGGGTACTCTGTGAAGTTTATCACCGATTGATAGTGGGGGGCATTTACTAGATGAATTTACACTACAGAAGAAAACACAAAATAGACATGCGGCTTACTTGAAGGATGACGTTAATGCTGATGTTGACAAATTCTTATGATGGAACAAGTTGCATAAATATAACTTGGATAGACTTTAATGATTGATGGAATCTAACCGTAAAACAGTTGAATTAAGTGGCCTAAGTTACACAGCGATGCGATTGAGCAGGTTGACAGATGGAAGCTCTCGATGGAAGTGAATAGGCCTAAGTCAAGATAGTACACAGGGAAACCTGTTGGACAACTAACAAGCCAATCAATTGAGCACAACTAAATTGCAAAACTATTCAACAGTATTAAAATAACTCATTAACTATTTTAATAAGTAGGCCTAAGCCAAATTTAGTAACTTGTTAAGAGGTTGAATGAATAACAGTAGCGTCCAATTAAAGTGTTTATACCTGACTTAAGTACATGATCGACAGTATGATTATTAGAGGTGCCAGCTTTACCAAAAGCTAACTAAAAGAAACTACTCTAACCACATTCTAATTTAACCCATTGCTGACCAGGGTTTTGCATGGTCACTTCATCCTCTAAAGTGCAGTGGCGTACAGCGGGGGGGGGGGGGGGGGGGGGGGCAGGGGGACGCAAGCCCCCCCAAACAGAAACCCCACCCGCCAGCCCATCCCCCCAAATGAATGACCTTTGTACCGAGTCTATGAGAAGGACCCAAATTAGCCCCTCAAAAAGCATGGCACCCCTTCTGCCCCCACTCCCCCATTTCCAAAAGTCTGGTTACGCCATGAATAAGTGAAACAGAGACTCTATTCATGGAGTTTGCCTAATCTCTCCATTAAACATCACTGAACAAAAGTCCTATAATTTAAAGAGCACTGAAACTGAAAGAAAGGAAATTATGGATATTTCTCAAAATTTGGAATGGTAGAGCCCTGGCTTTGATGATATTAGTCCCATGTGTTAAAACAAATCTGCACCTTTACTGTCATCCACCGCGCTCGTCTTTAATCTTTCCTGTCTACTGTGTTTCCCTGCTGATCGAAAGTTGCTAAAGTTATTCCAGCTTAAAAAGGACGATCCGCACACCTTTCAAAGTTACCGTCCATTTCACTAATGCCTTGTTTCTCTAAAATCCTGAACGTCTGATTTACAATCGGATGACGGTTCCTTTATGCCCAAATATCCTTCACACCAACCAATATGGCTTCAGGAACAAATTCCAATGATCTTGCTCTTCTTGACAATCTACGATAAAGTTCTTCTGCTTGTCAATTGATCATCCTACAATCGGTATCTTTCTTGATTATCAAAGGCGTTCGACACAAATCGATCATTCTATCTTAGCCAAGCTTTCTCATTATGGTATTCGTGGAACTCCTTAGCGCTTCTCGGAGGATATCTTTCAAATCGGCAACAATTTAATTATTTAAGACTAAATCGTTGTATCATCTTCTGTTCAAGGCGGTGTCCCCAAGTCTAACTGGGTCCTCTTCTGTTCATTCTTTATGTGAATGACATCCTCAACTCCTCTGAACTTCTTTCTTTGTTCTTTTGGCAGATGACACCAATATCTTCCTTTCCGATCCCAGCATGACACCCTCATCAACACCTTAACGCTGAAATGGGTCATGTCAAAACTGGGTTAAAGCTAATAAGCTCTCGCTCAATGTTGAAAAAACAAATTATATTCACTTCACTAAAAAGCCAATAAACTCCCTAAATTCCGATATACAAATTGCATAATAATAAAATTAAATGCCACAGCTAACACTACTTTTCTCGGTGTTGTAATTGACCAACACATGAATGGGAAGTCAAATTTCCAAGTAACAAACCAAGTTTCTAGAAGTATTGGTGTTCTTAAAAGACTCAAACACGCAGTACCACCCAATGTCCTGTGTAACATTATATAACACTCTTATAGTTCTTATATTTCTTATAGCAATATTGTCTGCGGCTATATCAAATATTACACTTGATCTATCCCACTGTCCCTGGAACTAAATAAGCCTATGACCTGATAGCGATTTAAACTTCAAAAACACGCAGTCCGTATTTGTACTGATTCTACTTATTTAACTCATACCAAGCCATTATTCCAACACGTTAAAAACATTAACATATCGAGTGTAAATCAACTTCAAACCGCAATCTTCATGTATCGCTATGTTCATAATAAACCTTCAAAATCATAATAATTTCTTCGATACAACATAAGGATATTCATAACTAAAACTAGAATGCCTAACCAATTTGTATTCCAATTAAACCTACTCTGAACTTAACTAAATTCTCAATTAAAAACTCCGGTCCTAGGACTGTGAATTCCCCCTTGACCAAAATCTAAAACATCAAAGTCGCCATACTATTTTAAGAACAACTTTAAAAATCACTACTTCCAAGTACTAATCATTTAATTTTTTTTCCTTCAAGTATTGTTATTTTTGTTTTTTTATTACTGCTCTTTACCCCCTACTAGACTTAACCATCCAATATATACTTTCACTTGCTAATAGTTTTATTAGGCCCTAGTCGTCGCGTAGACGGTTTGAAATCATACTTGCCGAGAAGCAAACATCACTGCCACACCTTTACCTTTACCTTTACTACCTTATGTCTTATCCCGTATGATATCTGCCTCAGTAGATTCACTTCTCGTATCCATTATTTTGTCGATCTGTTATGTCCTTTTCTATCTTGTCTTTGGTCTTTTCCCGTTCTTGTCTTGTCTCGTCACCTGTTGGATTATAACAAGTTCCATCCCCTGGGTGGGGTAACCGTAAAGATCTTATATCTTAATGCCTCGCCCACACCCATCTTCCTCCTTATTATAACTTTCTAGTAGTTAGCCAAACCGCTGCATAATGGTCTTAACGTTTCTCTCAACGGCAAGACATTACTAGAATTATATAATAACCAGTTAATATAAGAAATTGATAGTATATTGCCTTCACTATTATAAATTAATCTTATAATCTTATGTCTATGTCTATGTATGATCTATTATGTATAAGTGTGTATATGTATGTAGATGTCCTCTGTCTGTATGTCTATGTCGTACTGTGTGTCTTCTGTATTCTACTGTCTTGTCTATCTCTATATATCTATAATATATTCTATATATATATATATCTATCTAATTTAAAAAGTAGTGACTCTGGTAATTAAACCATCATTCGAACCGACTGTTTCGTATAGGTGTTAGTCCACCTCCTCTTCAGTCAATGAGAACCAAGTAAATATACTAAGCTGGCAAGCCAACACGACAGCATGAAAAATTTGAAAGTGTCCTTCAAGGGAACATACATAAAAGCAATAAAACTTAAGTGCCTATAGTACGTCAATAAACAATTATTACAAAAGGTAATTGACGTAATGGGGATAGCATCAAGTTAACACAGATTACTAGGAACTATAACACAAAGAGGGCTTCCGCTTGTGTCTACACGCACTTACAAGTTCATTTCTGCTATTTAAATGACATGTAACCAGGTCCAACCGAACATGTCCTACAATGTCAACTTTAAATCACAAAAGGAAACTTTGGAAGTGCGTGTAGACACAAGCGGAAGCATCTTTTGTGTTATAGTTCCTCTCAATCTGTTGTTAACTTGATGCTATCCCCATACGTTCAATACCTTTTGGTAATAATGTTTATTGACTTACAATAGGCACGTAGTTTTATTGCGTTTATATTATCCCTTGAAGACACTTCAGATGGATTCCTGCTGTGTTTGTTGGGCCTTGGCAGCTAGTATATTTTACTTTTGTTCCATTCGACTGAAGAGTGGAGGTGGATCCTACCCTATACAAACAGTTCTGTATCGATAATGGTTTAATTACCCTGCTTCACTACTTTAAATATTTTTGCTCCTTTATAGTTTGAGCACTTTATCTTTAGTGATGGTTCACTAAGTTCACCTTTTGTTATATATATATATATATATATATAGCTGTGTTGTGTGTATATGTATGTATATATGTAATATTAGAGTAAAATATGCCACACGTCAATCTGACATGGATCAATTTCAATTATATCGATTTATTTTAGTATAATGCTGTATTTGCTCTATAATGTATTTTTCCGGAAGATGTGGTGTGAACAACAAATTGATATCGGAGTATCTTTCGACAATAATTCCAACGGTGTTGGAAAGGCCTTCCAATATGAAATAGCCGGAAATAACCCCTGGGTACTTGTCTACTCTTACCATTAGTTTGCGTATTGGTTCAGGCAAGTCAAGTTAGCAGCATTTTCTTGAAGTGGCCTATGTTCATCATGGAGGCACATAAATTTAGTATTTACACACTCTGCCGTTAAGTACATCTGGGATCCCAATTCTAATTACAAAATCACTTATTTTAGGATAAATATGCATTTTGCTTCGAATTAAGTCTATAATAGAGTGCTTGGTGACAATTGTTTCATCAACTTTAGTTCCCATTATTCCACAGTAATGAAACAAAACATTATATGGAGGAGTTGAGCCAAAGGTCTATTGGCCCAAAACACTCACCCCCCTTGGAAAACATTAAAACGCAAGAAACAGGGCATAACTATCAAGAATTAAACGCACAGAAAGTGTTACCCTTGTAACACTTGTAACAACCTATTTCTTGTTAGACTAAAAGCATAGTCAATACTCTTGGTTCACTGAAGTTGTCTGGCGACTCTTGCATGCAAATGGTTAGGAATGTCTCTACCAGAAACAGGGAACCATTTTTTTGGCCATCAAGGTCGTAATTAAGATTAAACCACATGTGCTATGTGGTAAGGCCTCTGTTTTGGCTAGAGTGGCCCTGACACTCTGCAGTTCTTTCATATAGCAAAATGCCCTAGACTTTTAACACTAGGTATAGGTAGTGCAATACCTGATTTTTCACACATGGAGTATGTTACATCTTAAATTTAGAAGTTTTCTTTGTATACACTACACAATATTCTTTTTTCCTTGGAATGCCCACTTCATTATTTTATGAACTATTGGTGTTACATGTGGTGTGTGTGTGTGTGTGCATATGTCTTGTGGTGTGTGAATTGGAAATTAAATGTAATGGTACAAAATGTGGTACATAAAATTAAAAATGTTTCAAAATGTTGGTAGACATCAAAAACATTAATGGTTCCCAGGGTGAGGGGGGGGGAGGAGTTCGTCACATTGGAGGAAGTAATGGTTATTTACACTTATAAGACAAAGCCACATTTAAAAAAAAATTCACAAATTTCTTCAAACCCCTCAAAAATTAGCTGGGAATTGAGGGGTAATCGCAGCTATATTTCTTAAATTTTCTGACAACCTAGTTTCGGAACCCCATTTTTTTGTGCCTCAAGCAGCCCCCCCCCCGGTACAGGTGTAGTTAGTCCGATTCGGCGTGATCACGTTTGTCCACCTGGAGCTTTTGGAACTTATTCATTCAGTCGGAGAGGGAATGACAGAATTCAATGCACGTGGCCACACCGGATATTGTGACCGGGTCATATAACCCACTCACCTGCCATTAAATACCATTTTATTCATGTATGGAAATGCACAATAGTGTACAGTATTTCAGGCCCTTGACATATTTCCTCACATAACATGATTAACAGAAGTCCCTGCGCCTCATTGAATTTTTTCACCTCTCAAAATGGACGGGTTCACATACATCAGATGAATCGAGTATAAGAAAGCCAGAAAAAGCCAAAATTGAAAAAAAGACCAAAGTTGCCGGAATCCTGTACTGACACATTTTGTAAGTACTTTGGTTTGTACAGGGCATGAATAATACTTGGTTGACAGTGGGAAGTTTTCCTTAGATAAATGGTTGATTTTGGTGGTGAGTTGGTAGCTGACAGGAAGGGAAATATTCTATGTAAATCCATTTAGCTTTATAATCATATAAAACATAGTCATGTTTTAATACACTCTGACCATCTCTGACTCATATAGATCATTCAACAGAGGATGTAGTTTTACTTCGACAATTTTCGGAATTGAAAATTGGAGAAGAGTCAAATGGAAGAACATTCATTTTTTCTTCAAAGTTGTAAATAAGTTGAGAAAACAGCAGTTAAGGAGTAACTGTAATAATTTCTGGTTACTAATCTCCCTGGCCGGGGCCATACACAGCCCTTCCTAGCCTCAATGTCATCTAATTGAACTTTTAATCCTGTATCCGCACTACTTAGCAATAATAGTGCCAAATTAGGTTTTTTTAACCTATATAGTTAGAGACAAAAGAGTAATGGTATGATGACGAGTCCGATACGGTTTGTCTTTTCGTTTGGGGGGGGGCTGCCCCTGGGGGATAGCATACCTGAAAGCAGTGGTGGACACGACAAGGCAGGATTCCCAGGGTGTGAATGGAGGGGGATGGTTGATGGGGGGGGGGAGCAGGTAATTGATGAATACAGGATCCAATTGGTGAGGGATGGTTGGTGGAGCCAGTGGTTGATGGAATAGTGGCGTCAGCAGGGGGATTCAAGTTGTTGCCAGTAGTAGTAGGCCACATGCATTTTAATTTGGAGCCATTTTCTGTCTTTTGTTGTTGTTTTTCTTTTACTTTCGGCTGAGATTTGCATGTTAGACAAAAACAGAGATAAATTTTCAAGTTTATAAGATTAATCCCCAAGTGATGCCCAAATCATATTTTTTTATACACTAATAATGACCATCATTATATTTGCAACTTCTTGACTTTGCCATTTAGCCAATTTGGAGCAATTTCGGGAAGCCCTTTCAATTGTTTTTTAAAATTAAAAATAAAAAGTGCATTTTACATTTAGGTTTTTTGACTACTCCTACTGGAAACAAACTTGATTTTTTTTGTTTGGCATTAACATTAACAAATTTCACGGCTTAGGCCTATATCCCAAACATCTTTTCGGAAAAAGACACAATACCGACATCACACGCAAAAAAGGTGGTAGCGTTTTTTTTCTTGTTAACTAGGGGCACTTTCCCCCCCAAAACAAACAGTCCGGCTCCGTGATTTTTGAAAAGTGGAAACTTCAGTAAGGGGACGTTAGTATATGGAATTTCACTTAATTGGTTTGTTTCAAACCTCATGGCACACCTCAAAACGCCACAGCCTCTTGATTAAAGCCACACATCCTTGATGCTCTCGTTTAGCATTTCCTCGTTTGCAGGTATAGCTTCCTAAACAATTAGCAACATAAACCTTGCAAACATATCAATTTTGAAAATTGGACGCTCTTCAAAAATGTGCTGTCTTGCTTTACGTTGGGCTTTCTTCACCAAGACCCCTATTTTTCAATCAGTCCCTGTCACCAGCATCCCTTGGGTTTTTGCAATCGTGAGCCTTACACCCATACATGTGAGGGCCCCCCCCCCCCCCACCCCGGATTGTGGCCCACAATCGAATTTGTAAAATTTGCAGAGGATGTACCTTGTGGAATAAATAGTTCGAGATCTTTGTCAAAACTGTGTTGCTGTTATTATATGTGATTATTTTGTATTAGAAGGAATACTGAAACCTATCCCACATCATTACAAGAAGAGCACACATCAAGGTTGCAATGGAATTAGCCAATTACTACATGGGCATACCAGGAGTTAGAGCTTGCCTTCCATTAAAGGGCGAACGACCCCCGATCCACAGCCTTGACCCCCTTTTCATACCATCCAACCTGAGATTTTGGTAGCCTAGACACCTCGTATTTTTCTCATCTCACCCGCAAACTATTGGCTACGGGCTCAAAAATGGTTTGCTTACGGTAACCTGAAAATCGTTTGGTACATAAACCCAAAATATGGGCGGTTAATTGTCTACATAAAAGTTACTGTCCCATAAAATGGTATGTCATATTCAAGAAAATTTTGGAATTTAAGTATGCTGGCGATGGCCCCTTGCACGAAAAGGGGAAATAAATGATCGTGGGGCACCTTTTACTTGCTTTCACATAAGTTTAAAAATTTTTCCTACTTTAAAAGGAAATTTAGATTACCTTTGTATTAATCAAATTGCTTTTTTTTCCCCAATTTTTGTTAACCTAAAACACTGGTCTGGAAATTGGAGCTAAGGGATACAAGGCACCCGAAGGATCCAATATAGAATTGGCTGCAAGAACAACTTTATTAGAGGTATGTATGCACATAGAATGTTGGAATTTCTGTGAAACAACATTAAGGTCATAGTAATGGTGTTTTAGTTTTTTGCCAGCTGATGACTTGCCAACCAAAGATAGGAAATATTTTTTTTATAATATAAAGATATTGAAATTTGCAGGTATAACTTAAAAGTGAAGGATCAATCTAGAATTCCCAACGTTTCTTTTTTCCACCTGACGAATTGACAGAAACTGGTAGAAACGGTAGTGCTTCAAAGAGTATGATCTTCCATTCAATTTTGTATGGTAGAAGTGTTCGGTAGGAACAAAATGATAAAATATCCAATTTAAAAGGCAGTTAATATTTTTTTTATAATCACGGCATACATAAAGTTATACCATCAAAATCAACTGTTAACTTCACATTCATCAATCATAAAACTACGTTTTTCCATAATACAACTGAAATGGTTAGGTTTCACCTTATAAACAACGGCGAGTCGAGCTTGCATTTGCATATTTTTCTACGCAGTGCAGTGATGGCAAAATATCACAAAGGAAAGGTGATGGTAAATCTTTCAAACAGTAAGAACCAATTAACTGATGAAAATTTATTATGAGAGATATAAGGTGGTATCCGCATGTGCTCAGAAAACAAATATTAACGTGCCTGGTGGGATTATTAGCCGAATACACATTTCTACGTATAATAATTCTTTGTTCATGATAATTCATACTTCCGGGAATTTGACCCAATATATAATGTTGCAATTTTGGGTGTTTAAGAAGGCCATGGTGGCAAACAGCGTTTAATAAAAAAGTTATCGCATCCAAAATTTATTGGTGTCTTAAAGCACAATCATCATTTTTTTCCAAATTCAAAATGCCCATTTTGTCTCTAAATTGCTAATGTTAGGTCATATCAACATCTGATATCACTGTTCTTTGTGAAAAACAGGCACTTTAAGTTTTTCAAAGCGATCTTGGAGATGCCATTCATGACTCTTTCTAGACCTAAAAAAAGTTGGATCCCGACATTTAATTAGTAAACAAAGCATAAAAATCATCCTTTCTTGATATATACGGCATGTTACACTTAGCCACTTACAGCGGTTTTTACCACAACACTTTCCAATTTTTTCGATGAAAAATAGGGGTCGCAATTTGTTTACATTTTGAAGAAATGACCATGATTTTTACGTTAATTTTTTTTGTAATTAAGGGACAAACATCTTGTTTGGTATCAGTGTGTAGCTACATATGTCGTTTCTTCAAATGAAGTACAAACATATCAAATGATGATGATACCTCATTCAACATTGTTGGGTGAGATGGGTGAACAGTTTCAAAAAATCACTCGGTGTTCCAACAATTATTTCCAAGATAGCAGATGCGAGCAGATCAAATAGAAATGCCAATTAATCAGCTTTCACAGTTAAAAGCAGTGAACATGAGGAATTGAGATGAGCATGTGTGGTCCAGTGAAAAAGTGGAGGACTCGTGATTATTAGACTGTTAAGGGCAGTGTCAACCCTAGTGCTTTTGTTTTTACATGAATTTCTGATTTTTGCACCATTTTAAACATCAACCTGTGTTCTATCGTTACCAACAAAGGTTATCCACTGCAGATAATCCTGAGCTGTATTTTTTTGCCGAATTAAAACAGCTATTTGACCATTTAAAGTCACAAAAATCACATGGTCTTAACGGCGGGAATTTAAGCATTTTCACGCCATCAGGCGCATGGCGCAGCATCGCGTCGTGTGATGAATTTTTGCTGCGTAATGAAGCGTGCACGTGTTTTAATGTACTATTGCGTGAGCGCATCTTGGAAAAACTGAAAATAATATTTGAAAAATGTAAACAAAGCGGTAAATTAGACTAGATGAAATTTCAATTTCTTCTGATTTCTGGAGTTGGAGACAAAAGATGTTTGATTCAATAGTGCATAAAGGTGTATCTTCATCACTTGCATGACATACTCAATTTTGAAGTTCAAAGATAAAGTTATTTGAGAAAGCGACAGCTTGAAATGGTGTGAAAGGTCACCTTTTTACTAAAACACAGATTTTCGCAATGTTCATTTCCGCAAAATTTGGCAAATTTTCAGACAAGATAACTCCAAAAATACCAAAGTAAAAGTTAAGGTTTAACTTTCCTACGATAGCAATCGGTCTTCTCTAGGAACGGTTTTCTCAATTTTTCATTTTTCGATTTCTAACTAAAGATATTCTCAAATATATACTCAAATTTTGTAAAAGAAAAGTAAAAATCACACTTTTTTGGCATTTTTCCTTATATTTCGA
Organism: Ophioderma brevispina; assembly: GCA_023653785.1. NCBI lineage: Eukaryota > Metazoa > Echinodermata > Ophiuroidea > Amphilepidida > Ophiodermatidae > Ophioderma > Ophioderma brevispina. The sequence continues at coordinate 1,747 of JAMKCH010000997.1, read as the reverse complement.
AAAGTAAGCTCTATTTAAAAAAAATTAAAAAAACGTCCCTAGACAAATTTGTCTTCTTTCTAAAAAATAACATAGAAATCATGAAAATTCAATTGTTTTTGTTATGCTGTCTGAAAATTTTGGGGCAAATCATGTTTTTTTAGTATTTTTCTCAAAATACGGAAAGTTTTACAATAATCTGATGCCACCATCGGGTTTATCGTCCAATTTTCTTTCTAGAAATGTATACTTTTACATACAATAATCAAATATTTGCAAAGTTACAAACCAAAATAGGTACTCAGGTACTCGGAAACTCAGGGTTGACACTGTCTTTAAGTTGTGAATTGAGCCCCGCCAAAGCCAACATAATTGTGTCCTTGGGCAAGGCAACATATGATGCTTAGTGGTAAAAGTGTGTGCGGGTTCCAGGCTCTCATATCAAGTAGAGAACATGATACACATGAATCTGGACAAGCACCTTTAATGTGTCTGTTTGATACTTGAGATAGAAGTACATGTGAACTCATTGAAGTAACATTATTTCAATTAACATGACCTTTCATATTTGTTTAACTGCAGGAAGACAGTGGTTCTGAAAGCAGTAGCAGCAGCAGTGGCAGTGAAAGCTCCAGTGAAGACAGCACGGCAGAATGGTATCAGAGCGGTGATGGCGAAGACCTATTCTTCATGGAAGATGGCACCCAAGTCAGCAAAGAAATTGCCAAAGATGCTCTTTGTCTCTACACCTCTCTAATAGAAGAGACTCAAAATCTCAGTGAAACCAGCGATATGACCAAGTATGAAAAGGAGAATGCGGGAGAGTTCTTGGAGCGATTGTTCCACCAGAAATTGAGTATGCTAAATTTAGATGATTCCGTAAAGAGAATATATCAGCTGATATTCCAATGGTGCATGCGGCAGGAGTGTGTGGACAATGGCTGCCAGAGCATGAAGGATGTCGGCCTGCTGCGTTTCAATGATTACAAGGCTCTTCCGGGGGATTACTACTGTACGTTAGGAGACAAAGGTTATCAAGGCGTTCTTGATGTGCTGCTGAAGAAAATCGATCCTGAGTGTGTGAAATACAATGCTGCCGTGGCCAAAATTGAGTGGAATTTGGAATTGGATTACGACAACGACCGAGACCAATCGTGGGCATCGGGCGCAGAGTGGGATGAGCTTAGGGATTCGACTAAGCCAATTAGAAAAAAACATGTCCTCATAAAATGTGAGAATGGTGAGCAGTTCTCTGCTGATCATCTCATAATTACTGCTTCTGTTGGTTACCTAAAGCAAAACCAGAGCCACCTCTTCTTCCCAGCTCTTCCAGATGATAAACAGAGAACTCTTGACCCTCTTCCAGGTGGGGGCAAACCCATCAACAAGATCTTTCTTCGGTACAAGAAGCCATTCTGGAAGAAGATGTTCAAGAAGGTGGACCTAGATGGGATACAGTTGCTATGGGAGGAGGATTATGCCAATGCAGACGAGAATCAGACGACGGTAGTGACCTCGGAGGAGGAGATTGAGAAGTATTTCTTGAAGAAGTTGATTGGATTTGATACTGTGGAGAAGCACGCCAATATGCTGGTTGGGTGGATATCTGGCAAAGAAGCAGAGTACATGGAGACACTTGATGATGAAAAAATTGGCCAGGTAATTTGCATTAAAACGGCAGTCAGCCGTTTATTTTCCAAGTTTGATATGGATTATTTTGCTCTTTAATTAGGAGTATTGCTTCCTATCAACAAATTATTACTACCTT
>JAMKCH010000996.1:0-59973 GCA_023653785.1 Ophioderma brevispina | reverse complement strand
CAATATAATTCTATATCTAAGACAATTAGTTTTAACACGGTAGGCTTAAAATTGTTCAAGGTCATCATGGGGTACATTTTTAGAGTGCACAGTTTCTTCTCAAAATGGACTCAGATTCTCCATGCTGTTGGATAAAATAAATGTTTTGTATTTCGTTTGACATTTGGGGTATAATTATGGGGGACACATTGATAGGGCCCACACGGTTATGTGGGAATAGCAATCGAGCTCGATTAATACCTAGAACTGATTAACATAAAATAATGTATATTTCCTGTTTTAACATGCCCATACGAACAATTTGAAACCAATCTGAAACAAATAGGATCATTATAAATATTCACCCCATGATGACCTTGAATAGTTTTTGGTCTGTCGTGCAAACACAAGAGGTTGTAGATATAGAAAAACTACACATTTCTTTCCGTACGACCATATAAAAACATGTCTATGAACCTTTTCACCCCTTATAAAACATTTACACAGTTTACCCCATGTCGATCTACCACCCGTTCCCTATCTTAAAATGCTCAAGGATGACAAAGTTGCACCATCAAGATTTGGAATCAGCAGGTCAATGTTGCCTAGAAACCATCAAACATTTTATGCAGACTCTTTTGCAAGGTCATGTATGGGCCTACTGCAGGCTAATTCAACTGTAAAAATGCCGGACCTTGTAGTGTATTCTATAATATCACTGAGAGTAAATTACTCGATATTGTATTTGACACAAGGCAAATGGGGAAGTTTAGAGGCAATGCGATTACGTATGAAGGCAGCTTGAGATAGGCAGGGGTTTACACCTTACTCTTACAGAAATTGACTACAATTTGCAGGACTCTCCATGAACATGTGTCCGGCGCGGCGGCAGAGAGGGACCGCTACCCCTTCCGAAGGACGAGGTGTTTTCTTGGTTCTTTTGCCCAAGTTCAACTTCAACAGAGATGAGATGGCGAGCAATCAATTATTTAATAAAAGTTAGTCTAGAATTTAGTACCTTAATAAATCCCATCGAGAGCCTTCCCCGAAGATTGAACCAAGGACCTCGTACCCAACAGTAGATACACTATCCAGTGGGTCACCCTCTCCTAAATGAGGAAGAGGAACCTGAAGGTATGCGATGGACGAGAAGAAACGAACCCTTGAATTCATCCAACATCTGTAATCCACAAAGTACCAACGTTGTGCCAACGTAGGCACAGCATCATCATATTTCCTGCGTCGACAGGCAACGACCTACTACCAAAGTGGGCCAATGGTGTCAGTTTCGTAAATGATGTCAGTCATTTACAAAAACGAATGTTGCGAGCGATAGTGTAATGCAAATTTTATTTTTCGAATTATGATTGCGAATTCTACTGTCGTTCAAAATCTAATGCGCACGTTTACTTTTAATAGAATACATTCCATTGCTGAGTAGCATATTAAGAAAGCAGTCCAGCAGGAGCCACGCTTTGCGTCACACGATTATAGTTCACTCGCATTTCCTACTATTAACAGATTAAGACCCAGCTTCCTCACTTGAAATATCAATATGGTTGCTTATGTTAACATCAGTCAAGTCTGTGTGTCAACCTAACCGACGAGGATAGCGCATACCTTTGGTTGTACAGCCCTCTTGAAACCGCCTAGTAGTTGGTATATTACCCTGTGCTGGCATACTGGGACTTATTGCTAATTTCGCATTCCAATTTTCAGTAGTACGGAATCCAAAGCTCCAAACCAAAACGAATCATTATCTTTTCAGCTTAGCGGTATTTGATGAGATTTTTATTATCACTGGTGCCTTCATATGGTTTCTTGGTTCTTATTTAGCATCTCCAGTAAGCTATGCTCTGCCATTTCGGAATTGCTGGTTGGTATTGGCTTAATAGTGACTTGCCACTTAGCATCTATTGGTTTGGTAACGTTGGTTGCCTTTGATCGTTATGTAGCGTTGTGTTATCCAGTAACGTATCTCAACAAATTTACCGTATCAACAACAAAAAAGATTATCATTGCAACCACAATCATAAGTGCCGTTCTTAGCGCGGGATTTCAGCGATGGGGTAAAAATGTTACCCTTTGTATCATTTGGCCAGACGCGGAGCAATACCCGGACCTTCCTACTTCCATTAACACGTGTGATTCGGCTTTTATAACTTTCCATTTGCTGAACTTCTATTCTATGATCTGCCGTTTTTCATCGCTGATCATGAACATTTACATGTACACAAAAATCGTCCTCAATCTTCGTTCGCGCAAAACTAGCAGTGCGGCTATGCACGACCAAAGTACACATGTAACCAGGGTACTAATAGTAAACGGAGTAGCTTTTGCCTTGTGTCAAATACCATATCGACTAATTACTCTCAGTGATATTACAGAATACACTACAGGTTCTGGCTTTTTTACAGTTGAACAGTATGAAAATGTACTTATCGTGGGAAGAATGTTCTTAGTTCTGAATTCCGCCATCAACCCATACATATATGGGTTATCAAGCCGATATTATCGCCAAGAGATGACAAAAGTGTTTTGCGGGTGGTATAGAGCCAAAAATGTAAATCAGACGGAGCTCAACGTAGCAAATGTTGATAGTGGTTCTAAGAGTTCCAAAGCAGAAACAAGTGGCATCAGCGCAAATAAATGACCCAGTTCAACGGATACAGGCTTAAACTCTCAAAGCTTCATTATTTTGAAATTTTGTAATTTGGTGATATGCTTCCATGTGAAGGATAACAAATCAATGAAAATTTGGTCATGACGATTACCCACCTCTAGTCAAAATGGGAACCTTAATATTTTGTCATTACATAGAATGTGAGCTCAAAAATGTAGTGCATCAGCCTAAACATTAACCCTTACGACAATCACACTGGAAGGATGTGTAGATTACGTTGTTAACACTTTATGATTACAAATCGCAAGATAAAACGGAGAATAAAATCCCTTTTACTAATAGTCATGATTGGCAATACTGGATTGCGACACTAGATCATAAATGAGGATCCGTTTTCTGACGTAGGAGGAACGTTGGAGGAGGAGGTTTTAGTATTTACGATACACCATTTGCGAACACTATTGTGTCATAATATTGTCAAGAAGGATGTTTTTTATTTCAAATCAGATTACATTATATCAATTACAATGATTTTTGATGCATGTGATAGTATATAAATATAGAGTGCTCCTCTCCAAAATAACGAGCAGTCTAATATTTGTTTTCTATCACCTCCTGCTATATTTTTCATCTTTTTTGTTTTAAAAGTAAGTATTTTAGGTCAGGCCTAGTGTAAACTAGACCAACTGCATAATAATAAAATGCATTAGCAGTGTTAATTACAGTTTTCTTACTGTAGTATTCTTTATCTCGAAACGGCAGAGCCTGAGGTGTACAATCACAAAACCAGGCTCGAGCTCAATTCGGCAACTATCCACATTTCTAGAGACCTGTTTGTTGCTTTCAAATGCTGTAAGGGGGGGTATGGGGTCTGAAGCAATTCACTTTGAAATGAATTTTCTTAATTTTCCTAATATGGTATATACATGTTATAATCTCATATTGTAGCCCATGTCACAAAGTTTTTTAAATCCCATGACATTTTGCTCGGTTGCCATGGTAACCCCCGTAAGGCCTCTGATTGGCTAAACACTAGAACTAATGTAACTAAATACATAACATGTACTTGGGACGAAACTGGGTGACATATGCAGGAGTTAATACGGATTGAACCATGAAGCCGGATTTTTAATACCATTGCCATGGCAACCGGCAATCGACCAATCGCATAATTTCATGGTGTAATTTTGAATTTGGAACCATTTTGAAAATCGGCCTTCATGGTTCCTCGCTATATGTGCTTAATATGTGTGCCAAATGTCATGTTCATAGCATGTAGCGTTTCTAGTTACTTTCGTTAGTCTCGTTTTGGATTTTTGCGTATTTTAACGAAATAAGTTATGGCCTCCTAAAATATTTAGACAAAAGTGAGGGCGCTTTTGATGTGAAATATGGAATTTTTTTTTTAAATTCATTTTTATATCTGAATTATCATAATTATTATGAAAGAATCATCGAAATATTGTCCTGTAATTAATTTTTAAAAATATTTCTTAATATCGCAGGGTGAGAAAATAATAAAATTTTATATTTACTAAAAAAAGAAGAAGGATAATTCAAGTAACTTCCCAGGTCAAAATTTTCCAGTTGATCCCAGTTGAAAGTTGTTCCATTTTCCGTGACGGAACTAACGGGTTTCACTGTTTTTAACCTGTTCTTAACAGGTCTTAACGATTTTCAAACTGTTCGAAAACCTAGTTGAAAATTGTTCCATTCTCGTCACGATCAACTGTTCAACTGGAGTTCAATCTGTGATCAACTGATTCAACTGGTTCCATTGAAAACCAGTTTCAGCTGGCATCAACTGGAATTTTGACCTGGTTTATTTAGGGAAAGGATAAATATAATTTTTAGTACTTTCAACTTAGCCCAAATGAATGTGTTAATAGTTCATAAATAATATCTTTTAAAATATCTAAATCTAACCCCTTGAAATTTTTCACATGATAGAATATAAAGCGATGCATTTTTGGCAATTTCGCGAACACTACTTGACTTTGATCAGCAATATCCCGGGAACCGAATGTCCGATGCGATCGTCAAAATCATTTTGGGTAGATTACGTTTAACAATTTAGCATTGCATTTCTCATTTTCCGGATTAGAACAATTTTTTATTTTTTTCATATCTCAACGCCATACCCCCCTTAAAACTGTAATTGCAAACTTTACTCGGTTCGGGACTTTACTTGCTTCCTTCCCTGGTCACTAATCGGTCATCAGTTACAGCTGGAATCGAGGTTTGTAGCTCAATTCTCAGTCTGAGCAACGATTCCAACAGCCGTGCAAACTTTTGGATTCGGACATGATTTTGTTTTGGATGAGTTTTACGTCTCTTCCACATACTGTACATTTTGCGAAATAATGTGTATTGGTGTACGTACGGTTTTTTTATTTTTTTTTATTAAAATTAATTATTCAGTGTAGGAGTGTATGGTAATACTTTTTGCCATGGGGATATAGGTTTCGGGGGGTACTATCCACGGAGGATAGTTAGGGATAGTTTTTGTTATTTCTTCAAACAAACAGGAATGGTAGGAATAACCATATCAATGTGACTCCATTGTTAACCAATAGGATGACCAGAATATATGGCAAGAGGTTATGATTTTACACACATTATCATATGGTTGCCCAAAAATAAACCAGGAGGTGACACGATACAATGTCTGTCTTCGAAGTAGCAATGAACTAATTCTGAATAGGCTACCAATTTAGTACCAAACAGGTTGATCACTGATTCGTGCATACCAATCTGTGCTGGAGGGAAATTGTTTAACTTCCTTTGTAATTATACCTATCAGTAATAGCCTTTGCAATTCAATGTCTCATTTTAAAACAACATTTGCAACTATGTAGAGTTAGTTGGATAGTAGAAAACTTACAGCACAGTAAACAAAGAAAGTGCTTTGTGCAGTGTCACAGTGCAAAAATTATGATTCCCAGGAACATTAATGTTGGCGATAATTAAGAGGCCAATTCAAACAACATCCATATATCGCATGAAAATGCAACAATGAGGGCACATGTGGTCCCAGTGGATACAACGACCACCTCATTACCCAAAGGTTCTGGGTTCGAGTCTCGCTGATGAGGCAATGTTGTGTGCACTTGGGCAAGCGACACTTACCCCGCTTGCGATCTACCACCCAGGTGCTTAAGGGGGAGCTGGTCAGGAATTTGTCATTGAGCGCCCCGCCCAAAGGTATGAGTATGCCTTGGGCCTTTGTAGGCAGCTGCCATATTTCTACTGGGCAGGCTAAATAAATGTAATGCGCTTGTTTACATTGGGAAAGGCGCTATATAAATGTCGAAACTTAGAGAAACGAGGTGAAGACATGTTAATCTGGAAGATACCATGGGTTCCCAGGCACCCCCTTATAAAACTAAATTGTAGCCCCTCCAAGAAACATCTCTTTAAAGAATTCTGATGTTACCAAGATGAAATATTGGTCCTTTTGGCAGCCATCTTGGATCTAAAGAGATCAGTCATATAAAGTGGTTCGATATGCATATTATCTCAAATGATTCGTCTCATAAGAAATCAGAAAATATATACTTTGGCATATTTATGATGTTCAGTTACAGGACCCAAGGAACATTTTTCTAAGTCACTTGGCAAAGTTTTGATCAATGTGAGTGGCACAGCTGATATCTAAGTATTTGTTAAGAGTTAAATTTCTTTTTGGTCTTGATTGAATAGTATAAGTTTCATGACCCTATCTTGGTCTTATGTTGGATTTGTCCTTCTTTCTTGTACAAGTACTTCCCGCCTTTTGTGTTGTTTGTTTTTCAACCGGACAGCGGCGTGAATGGTCTTCAGCAGCGATAGACGCCACCCAAATTCAACAACTCAACTCAACTCAAAATGTGATAAAGGTCATTGAACTTTTGATTGGCATTGTACAGGGGACCAAACTTTCAAAATACATGGATCTTTACAAAATTGGGGTTTTAAGTTGTAGATATGAGCATGAGTAATCCAAAATCTAATTCCTTTACAATATTTTCTTGTCTTGTCTTGGTGTTACGGTCAACTTGGCCAAGGCCAAAACCACCTCTAAACTACAGATTCAAACTCCTGAATAACAAGACAATACACTGTAAATTTGATTACAAATTTTAAAACAAAATGTTTATTTTGATCGTGTATTAACTTTAATTACATCAAAGCATCGATTAGGTATCCATGATTTATCTATTTATAATAAAAGTTGTTGTTAATAAATAATCTACTAGACTTACTACCTGGTGCGTGCCGCGACGCGGGCAGCAAGATTTACTATAAAGATGCAGAACTTACAAACATTCCTGGCGAATATTCCAGCATAAAAATTCAATTTCCAATAGTGGGACGTGTCCACGGACGACTTGTCCTTGCTGAGGAAAACCAGCTCCTAATGACTCCCGAAGCTCGGAGGTCGACTAAATATAAAGTCCAAAAATGTACTTTTAACTGTGATTACTGTCACTAATATGAGATCTCTCTCAACAACGTGGAGTAACTGGATGTCACTCTACTTGGACCAATGATGTTGAAACTCTCCCTGCATCTCCACTTCGGGTGCTTCATATAGCCACTCAAACAAGGATCTGGGCCATGTCGTTGGTAAATGGGGGGGGTGGGGGCGTTGTATTAAGAAGAATAGCGCATTATATCATGAATCTTGAGCTTACTAGAATTATCATGTCAGTTCCAATGATTTCTATACGGATCTATGTATTCAAAGCAGCTTCCCACTAACTGTACATGCAGTAGAGCACCACTGAGGCTGTCAGATCTCCTGGACTCAAGTAAATTCCAGAACTTTCTCCGCTATTTGTTTCACACACACCAGTTATGCGCACAAACCAGTATACTTTTATATTATGTTACTTAGATACTTTTGTAATATTTTATGTGAAAATTTAAACTAAACTCACTCAAAGTCAAATAATCATTGCGAATTCTGGGGCCGTAACCACACTTGGCAGTTCTTGTAAAATGTGTATGTAGTCTTGGAGAGACATTCTTTTTGACAAAACGCCGTCAAAAAATTAGCAAGCACTGCTAAAAAAACTCTTGGGCATCGAGGAGGGCAGAATATCATAGGGGCCTTGTTTAAGGAGTCGTTTACTCCCCACTACATTTCAACATGATTGGGCATTTTAAAAAATTTGACCCCTTGTAACTTAAATTGTCCCCCTATATGAAAAGTGACACCACAAATTTTGAGAGTACTACCTACCTGCCTTGATATAGAGGGTCCATAACTAACTACCAAAGGTGTCCAAACCTTTTCTGTAGTGAGGGGTAAACGATGTTTGAACTGGGTCGTAGCTCCTCCTCTAAGTAAAGTTGTCTTCCATGGTTGTGGCTAGTGGATGTAGCGCACGGGGGGCAAAATGTTAACATTGGCCGCCCCTCGAGCACGTAGCAGAGCAATAAATGGGTTCCAGGGGACAGATCCACCGGCAAGATCTCGGTTAGCGATTTCGAAGGAGCTCTCAGTTAGTACCATCAATATCTTGACGCAGATGAATATGCTATCTCCTTGACGGGGGTCCATGGACGAAGCCCCGAAAGACTTCTCGAGTGTTAACCATTGTTTTAAGTGCTTCGGGAGCTCTCAGTTATTTCATAATTCTGAAACAGATGAACCATACTGACCCTGGTGGTGGTCCAGAGCAGCAGGAAGCTTCGGTTTAGCGTTTGAGTGCTTTGGAGGAGCTCTCAGTTATCTATTATCTGGAGGCAGATAACTTCTTGACAACCACAAAACAATCACAAAACAACGGCAATTGTTTTTTTCCTTGCGTTAATTTTTATTTTCCCCAAAGTAAATTCAGCGCCCCCTGTGGTGGCGCCCGGGGCACATTCCCCCGTACACCACTGTTGATTTCTTTGCTGTTGTCCTGAAGCTTAAAGCGCTTCGATGTTGGGGTTTAATTATGGTCCTAAAATTTGCGACAAAGCGACATTTGCGACAAGCAGACTTTGTGGTGATAAAGTTAGATAAAGGAGTTATCCTAATACATATAGCTGCACAACAGATGTATCACATGACAAGCTTAGTGCACATATGACCTTTTGCACTTCACATTGAGGATCTGTTCCCCAGTTGCTCCTGGAATGCTTCAGTCTGGTCTTTTGTTTTCTTGTTTCTTGCAAAAGTATTTGTGTCAATTTCATGGCATTTTGTTTTCATTTTTCGGGTAGGAACCAAAACTTCTCAAGGGTGTCTAGTGAGCCATAAGCAAAGCAGAAGTACTAAAATCACAAAGCACTTTTCAAAACAGACGGGTGTCAATTTGAAGCACTGATTCTTCTGAAAATAACCTATTTTATTCAAATCTATTAGCAAGAATTTTTAAGTTGAAACATTCCTGCAAGTGAAAAACTACAGATTAGAACATTTATCAGTCTGAGATTTCAGGCACCAAAAGCATTTCATGTACTCTTTTCAGCAGCAGCTTTATAAAAATATATATATACACACAAATCCACACAAATGTACATTCATACAGGACTCTCAAGCAAAACCAAGGGATCAATGAATGTCCGATAAATGTAACGAGTTTTGCTGGGGACGAGGGGTCAACAATGCTGCCTCCATTAGTTATGATCTTCTTCTCAAGAAAGCCAGTGTTATTTTTACTAACTTAAAAGTTATGTTACAGCACTTAATGATCTTGGTTTGTTCCTTTAGGTACAAACAATGAAAAAGCTTATAAAAGTTCAAAAGTAAAAGGGATTAGCAGCGATCATGCGAGAGAATATGGAAATGCATTTTTTAAACTTATAAATCAAAGATAAGTATATACAATTCCATATACCTACTTTAATGTAGAAACAAAAACACCAAGTATTTGAGGAAATTTCTGATAACCTCTCCCGCAAATGGACTTCAGCGGATGACATTATGAAAATCTACACAACAGCTGATGTTTTTAACATACAGAATAAACAAAGATCAATGATATTTGTGTTTGGGGTCCAAACTTCACAAGAATATGGTGCACAATATTACGCTTATAATCTGGGATATTAACACGGAAAGGCTTTGTTTTATCGCAAGTCAGAATTTTGATACTCACCTATAGACATTACAGAATCAGATAAAAAGTACTGGCTTGTCTTTATACAACGGATTTCAAGCCAACCACTTGACCCATTATACACCAATGTCAGTAACCAAAAAAACCAAAATACAATCATTGATGATTTTTTCTAGGTTTCGGATCATCAAATCGCTGCTTATCCCTTAAGGTAATGTCTAAATAATTGTAACAACCCAAGGTAGCTAATCGAATACATTGGGTTAAATCCACGAGCAGCGATTTTTTTTTTTCTCAGAATTTAAACTTTGACCTGTATGTGACATTTGACCACATCAGTAATGAGGGATCCCATGTTGGCATCTATGCCTCCAAGTTTTGGTTTAAATCCATCGGAGTATGGGGACATTACCGGCAAACTGTTAACCTTTTTTGACAACAAAAACAGACATCACAACAGACAACAGTGGACATAATGATCCCTATGTGTCTTCTGCCTAGTCAGGGACACAAAAAAATGCTGTTTCATGTAAACATCAATAGCATAGAAATGAAAGCACCTTGCAATTAAGCATTATTGCTTCTACCATCGAAACCACAAGTTTGTGTTTTCCACAATACTTGTTGTGAGTGAAGCAAGTGCCACGCTCTCATATAAAAAATAGAGAACACAATAGACAATTGAAATAAAGTACCTTTAATACCATGTGTTTTTCACAAATTATTTGCTTTTGACGTTGTTTTAACACTTTCAGGTTTTGTTCTTGGTCCTTTTTTCTTATCATGTTATATCTACAGTTTTGTAACATAAATATAGATGCAATCTAGTTACAAAGGCTCAGCTGTTTTGGTAGTTAATTTATGATGGAAAAATCGACACTGTTCTCAGAACCTTTAAAGGCCGACTCGGAAATTTCACTATCATTTTTTTTTGTTTGTATTAAAATTAAAATAGTCAATTGGACCTAAAGATATTACCTGAAATGCTCACTTCCAACGTTTGAGATGAATAGCTTATTCTTTTGATGGCAGTAAACAATGTTTAAGTATAACATACCAAGAATGTGTATTACAACATTTCCGGATCTGCAATTTTATACAAAGTTGGATTTTCTATGAGGGACACCAATTTTAGCTTAGCTATATCACACAGTGATTAGTGTGTGGACAGCATTATATGTACATGCAAAAAGATGATATGTTGAATATTGAAGGCGCCCTCATCTTAAAATCTGAGTCTGCATTAAAGGTGCAACTAGACAAACGAGAGATTTTTGAGCACTCAAATATTGTGTCATAATATTAATTTCATATAGATTAGACACTCAATAGAATTCTTGCTATTTATTTTACTACAGAAATGTCTTAAAGAGGAAAAAGCGATTTGTTTTGGTTGTATTTCAATCTAAACATGGGGCTGAATTCGTATTTGCTCCTAGACGAATTAAAAATTTTACAATTTTGTACCAAAGAAACATTTCGCAGCTTATCCTTTCAGATGGGTTCTTTTCAATGGAAAGCTTTGCATCAGGGCGAAAATCAGTAACTTTCAAATTTTTAGAGACGCCTGATGTGTAAATCTCTCGTTGCCCCTTTAATATATATATGATGCTCAACACTGTCACAGAACCGTTAAGGCTGACTCGAGATTTCAAAAATAATAATTTTTGGTGTATTATTAAAAATAAGTCAAGTTGGAACTAAAGATATTACCTAAAATGCTCCTTCCAAGTTTTGAGATGAATAGGATTTTTCGTTTTGATGCAGTAACATGTGTAGTGTATAACAGTACCAGAGAATGTGTATAACAAAATATTCGGATCTGCAATTTTATGACAAAGTTGAGATTTTTATGTGATGGACATTCAATTTGGTTTCGCTTATTTCACAACAAGTGATTATTATGGGGAAAAGCATGGATATGCACAAACATGATTTGTTAGAAAATGAGGCCTCCATCCATGGAATCTCTGTGTCGGCCCGATAAAGAGGTATTCCTGCACATTCAACAGAAGATGTTACCGCTTCTTTGGTTAAATAGTGGTTTTATGTTGCAGACCAAGTCACCATGTACAGAAACACTCTTAGCTATAATATGTTCATCCATCAAAGACACAGTTCAATAAACCCTGTACCAATACCTGTTTAAAATGAAATGATTTTGTGTTATGGGGATAAATAGACCATACTCCAAACTCAGAGGTCTATATTCTTAACACACACACTAGTGAATGGAAAGTTACTGACCTATCAAGGAGATGAGGCTGTATTGACCCACAGTGATATGAGCTACAATAACTTCATCCACCAAGGATCAAAGTTCTTGAGGTGTAACATGTAATATGCATTAATATGACATGAATCCTGTGTGTTTGCATTCATACCCAAAAACAGAGGGTATAACTTTCTAATTGACACTGGTTATTTGATGGAAACTACGGACCTGTGCATGGAATTGAAGCCTAATTAACTACAATATGCTTCACCCCCCAAGTACAAAGTCCAGTCCATTTCAGTTTACATGTACCGTATTAACAGGAACTGACCCAAGAACTTGTGGTCATGTATCTTCATATCATCAGCTATATGTCAGTCCACTGTTGGACAAAGCCTGCATGTTTCCATGCTCGTGGTCTACCCTTCCACACTGCCTAGTGCAGGTTTTTAAGGGACCTGGTACCTAGAGTGATGAGCAGTTACAGACCCATGAAGATCCCTACTCTTTTCAATAGGGATTGAAACTCTTTATTTGCTGAGGAATCCTCTGACACACAGACCAACACTTTACCTGACTCGCTGAACCATGAGGCACCAGCAGACACTCATTGCATACACCTTGCCATCTACACATTGGTGGGAGCGAGGAGTGATAATCACACTTCATTTTTTATGCTGCATGATTATGCAATTTTCTGAACCCTATAGAACTGTTTGAGTATGCCAAAAAACCTGACTCTCATCGGTTCGAAACCATGGCTGCTCGATTGATCATATACCCTGCAGATACTTCAGTGCCTTAAACGGCTTGGGGGCCACCTCGGCCCTTGTTGTTTCGAACTGTGCGTTGAAAAAAGAACCTAGTGAGTGGTTGAATCGGCCCATAATACGATGTTCAAATAAAGAAACAGCTCAGATATAAAAGTAAACCTTTCGGTATTCAGGGTGGACACCGCTAGGGATCATGAAATTCCTCTGAAAGCCCTGCAACTTTATTCTGATCCTGGTATTTTCCACTGTAAGCTTCTTCCCTCAGCAAAGTCTCTTTGAGTCGTTTTGCCATTTTGTTGTTTTCTTCTTTACTGGTTCTAAATACTTCTGTACAGTTCCAAAGCATCCTGGAATCCTCAATGCTGTCATGTTGTCCCTGATTGGATGTCAGCCCCTGGGAAATGAGAACAGAATTAAAAGCTGAATCAGAATTTCTGTGGATGGCAGCCCTCATTTTCTACAAATATGTTTTATGCATTTATATACAGGGAGAGCAATGGCGACCATCCATGCTGCCTTGCATGGTGTGCGTGGTTGCCCAAAGCTAGGCCCACCGCCAAACTCAACTAACTAACGAACTAACTAACTAACTACTAACTACCTACTAACTAACGTACCTAACTAACTACTAACCTAACTAAACTACTAACTAACTCACTACTAACTACACTAACTAACTAACTGAACTACTAACTAACTACCTAACTAACATATGTTTGTCCACACATACTAATCACTGTGTGGATATAGCTTATCTTCAATCAGAAGAAAATCCAATTATTGGTATACAATACCAGATCTGGTATTTTATTATACACAGTATCCTATGATATTGTTATAATACACATAAATATTTAATAAACAAAACAAACAATCTTATTCATCTCAAACTTTGGAATTAAGCATTTTAGGCGACTATCTTTAGTTCTAGTTAACTATTTTTAATTGATGCACACAAAAATTATATTTTGAAAATCTCAGAGTTTGCCTTTAATGTTTATATCTTCATTCTGTGTCTTTAAAATAAATATGAGAACAAAGAGTAGGCCTGAAGTCTCCACATTCCTCGGGGCAATAAATTTCACCATTATCCTCATGAGCAGTCAATATTTGTATACAGTGCATCATCAGGCAATTATGCAGCAGTGCACATAGCTAGTGCGGGTTTGTTCAATTTTTGACATGGAGGAATTATTTTGTCTCTTCTATATAAACAAATTTGGAAATTTAAACAATCAAAACTAATGAATAAAAAGATGTGATTTTTAGGACCACAGGCTTTAATAGGTAGATACACATAAAAGTAGCTATAGGTATCGATCAAGGACCGACCACGACAGACCCCGTCACTATGTCTCAGTGCATTCCCCAAGACATTAAGAAATTTCCATTGAGTTGCAAGCCTTTCATGAAGGCATTGCATTTTATTTTTATTGCTACACTCCCTGTATACGATGTAATATAGTGCTCTCTTATGGGGAGTCTCATGGGCAAACTGGGCAAAAGAAAAAAATAAGGGGGAATTTCCCCACAGCTGTTTGATAGTCTCATTTATTTTGACAAAACCAGAATAAAACCAAAAATATCAACGGCGACACACTTTTGAAAACTAATTTGGATTATTCATACCACTGACTTCATCCCATGTAAATTTTAGAAAATTTCATTGCGGGCAAATATGATTTTTCTTTAAAATCTTGTTAAACACGTCTTTCTATGGAAAATGGGCACTATAACATACAAATCATGACCTTTGTAGGCCTACATGGCAAGATTCCCGCAATGGATTTTTCTGATTTTTGCAGATGTAATAGGTTTTGCACGCCCCTACTTATATCAGTTGTCAAAATTGTGTTGCCACCTCTTAAAATTGCTCTAAAAATAAAAGAGACGGTTTGCATGGGGTCAAACAGCTGTGGCCCCCTTCCCCCCCTCTGGTGCCGCCACGGGTTACTTCATGTTTCACCTACCTAAGAAGAACCATGCCAGGAATCGGAGTGAAAGAATACGCTGCTTGGGGAGGTTGAATAGATGCGCTGTGTCTATGACTTGCTTGTGTGGAACCTGCAAATTTATTATACCAGAAATGTCATTGTACAGCACTCAGTGTTTCTATTTAGAGGATGATTAGGGGTTCATTCAAAGGATTTTAGGTATGAACAAGGGCATAAACAATGTTCATACCCAAAATCCTATGAATGAGCCCCATTCATGTTTACCATACTTACTGCCAACTATTACTTACAAACTTAATTGATTAAATATCAATGCATGATTTGTTACCACTTTCGGCATTCGTCACGGTGGCCATGTATAAATGGTTGCTTATACAGTTGACACAAAAAGTATCTCGGCATGTTTTTGATCAGTATTGTGCCAAACTCCGATAATTTAGAAAGTTTTTGAATTATACATTTTAATGCCTAGGACTTGCTCTTTCATTTAACACCTCGCTTGTAAAAAAGCATGCAAAAATGGCTGAGAACGCCGGAAAGATGCAAAACCCTGAAACCAAAAGTTGCACTTCCTGGAGTTTTCAATGGTCACTGTGTAGTACAACGCAATAATCCCTGTGTATTGTTTTTACACAAAGAGGGTTTTCCGACTGAATGAGCGAGTAAGCCTTCTAGCAATATTATGGTCCGCGTGTTAGTGTCACAGCACAGCATCCTGCAAACATTTTTCTTTCAATCTGGTTTTACAAAAATCTCTTTGGTGATTAGGCAATAGAGGGCATTATATAACATCTAACTAGATCCTTGTCGCATTTGATTGGAGCATTATAGGTTGTGTGTCATTCAATAAATGATATAGTGAATGCTTACGTCACGTCGCTTTTTTGGTTCAATCGCCTTGCATTTTTGTTCCACACACTTCCGTTGCATTGCACCTCATGCGGTTTCTCAAAATGCGAGTCCATTATACAACGCACATATATCGAACTTTGCCATGTCTATAGCGCAATATTATTTTCAGTGCTGCGGTGCTACATACAGTACAGCGAGTCTCAGAACTTGCTTAACTATATGTTCAGCCCTTTTGTCACCATTTGCCCCTGCATGCGGGACATTCAGTTTTGCCTGTGATTTGATTATTTTTTTTGCACAGACCAGAAACTTGCCCTCCCTTTCAATGACTACACAACCAGGTTCTTCATGGGAGTACCTTTTAAGTACCTGGAAAGTAGCCACGGAGTACCCACCTCGTGGGTACCACATCGCCAGCTGCAAAAGTGGGGATAATCATCCACCTAGGTACACATGCAGTAGCTTATATACCACTAGTCACCCCAAGCGGGAGTACCTGCGTGGGTACTCCCATGCAAATGAGCTTTGAGCTCTGTGATTACTTTGTTATTTTTATCCATTATTTAATATTCTATTACCTCTACTGCCCATTATTCAAAAGCGCGCTCTTTGATTGGTTGTTTACTGCCCATTATTCTACAATAATGGGTCGCGATTACGCTCTAATGCGTGATGCAAAGCGCACATTCTTTTTCGGAGTGTGTCACCATCACTATAAGCGCACACGCTAATATTTACACAGAGAAGACAAAGCGCGCTCTCTAAAGACGTAAACAACCGTTACGTTTTTAGTAAGAAATGGCCAGTTTCTCGGATATTATTTTACTTCCTTACGGTAATAGAATAGAAATAAAGGATGCGATGTTCATGTTTATGTCGAATAATGTGTCCTCGGCAGTAAAAACATTTACATAATGGGTCTCGGCTTCGCCTCGCCCATTATTTATGTTTTTACTTGCCTCGGACACATTATTCTTACATAAACATGAACATCTTACCCTTTATTTCTTAATTTTGGTTACATATGTTTTTGCACGAAATGTCATATACAGGTTTTTTTTATAATGCTCGACTCAAATATAGATGTTACTAAGCTTGAAAATGATCAGAAAGCCGTAAATAACAATGGAATGTTTGGCACCCTCTATGGTCCAAAGTGCTGCCTACTAGGCAGCCGGTAGGGGAGTACCTGTGAAGGTACTCCCGTGGAGTAGCTGCAGAAGTACTACACTACTGGTGGTTTACATGGGTACCTGTCTGTCATCTAGCAGGTAACTGCAGAGTACACTATGGGATGGGTACTGCTAAGTAAACATAGCTGCTATCAACCCAGTGGCTTGTGTACTTCGCAAGTACTTAGTTGTAGGTACTGCATCAATAATACATCAAGGGGGTACCCTTGGGAGTACACATGGAGTAGCCTAAGCTCTGGGTTACACCGCAAGGAATCTTGCTGTGTAGGCTTGCTTATGCACCCTCTCTTACAAGAAAATATGTTTTTATATAACAGTGCTACCCTTAAGTTTTCCACTAATATACCTCTTCCTTTTTTCAGGTAAGAGGTACCATAATAATCCCTAACACAGCTAAAACTCACCAAACCTCACTGAGCTCAAGCTAGAAAATTCCAAATCATGTGATGGCATCCTCATACAAACACATTTGGGTATGTAATTGCTTGCCAGGCCAGCAACACCCTCGTAGTTTGAAATTCCTGGTCATGGAACTAGGGCGCCGGGGGCCCCTGGTTCGATTCCTACCCAAGATGTCCTACCTTCTTTACCCTCTACCCCTTAACCCCTTCCGTTCCTCCCTTGAAATAAGCTAGAGACGAGAACAATGTTAGTGATAATTCGTTGTGCGAGTGCAACTAGGTCGTACGGGCAATAGCTGCCATGTGATACATCTGTGTGATGCCATGTATTAGGATGACTTTAAATTGATCTGTTCTTGAGTCAGTGCGCTATGGAAAGGGTTCTTCAGGCAAACTGTGTCATATGAAGAACCATTTCAAGAGCCACGACCGAAAGACTTGGCATAATCGTTCTGTGTTTGATGGAAAATTCTGACAACATGGCAGCATTGCACTTACGACCTTGCATTCACAAGATGATTACAATTAAGCTATACAAGATAACTCTTAATTTACAATAATACGAAAATTCTTAATTTTTGCCCATTACCGTAAATTAATGACTGCGGAAGTCTTCCTCAGGACCATGGCAACGAAGATGACTCCTTGGGTATATAGATATCCGTAGTTTGAGCGTAAGTATTCTTAAGCTGTGGTCAAGTGCTTGGATGACATAGCCACATCTAACAAAAAAAAAAAAAAAAAAAACTCCCACCCCCAGGTTTTATTCCATGAAAAACTTGGTCAAATCACTCCCCCACTGTAGTTTAGGAGGAAAAAGACAATGGAAGTGGGGTTAGCAACTGAATTACTAGGCACCCATATTAATTGTCATGACAGGGACCTTATCACAATTTGGGCCATACTACCAATGGCCACAATTAGGGTGTTATTTAACATGTTGTAAATTCACTAAAAATTTAATATGGGTGGCAGTTGGAAAAATCATTCAATTTCAAAACTTATTTGGTTTTAATTCTCATTAAGAATACAAAACATTGAATAAAGATCTGCAGGGGGATATTGGCGGTGATTTTGAGCAAGACATTTGTCACCATTTTTACTGTAATGATTGCCACATTTTTCTGGTGGTTGTATTTGTTTTTGAATGGGTTGACAGATTATTCAAAAAACCACATTATGTTTTATAATTCATCTAACTGAAGCTGATTTTTTCCTTCAATGTTGACTGAAACATAATTAATTGCTTTCCCTTGAGAAGTGGAATGCCCCCAAAATACCTATTTTAGAAAACCCCCTAAAAGAGAAAAATGGTCTCAACCAGTGACCCAAGGTCACACCTCGTTAAGCCATTACTCTTCCAGTTCCGTTTGGCCCCCCCCCAAAGCCCACAAGGACGCATGCACATATCATGTTGTGGGGCGGGCCTGGAGCGGGAAGTCAACATTGAAAAGGAAAACAAAGTCAAAGAAATCTTAAAACTGCAAAAACAAAAATAATGTGTTTTTGAATAAATCATTACACTGAACCTGATTTCCTTGACACCAATGTTGCTGAAAAATATGCATTTACCCCAGTTGAATGAAATATTTTCAATCAACACAGACGAGCACACTCAGGCGGAGGTGGAAACATGATATTAAGAGAAGCCAGCCATAGGATTTGCAGCAAGGTAGACCAAAACACGCCAGAAGAGCCTAAAAAACATGAGGAATCTAGATTCCTAAAAGTCAGAAGCCGAATAATACCTAGATAGTGAAGTACACCAAGGGTGAGTAAGAGGACCTCAGACTTTATTATGTGATTAAAAGACCTGGCCAAAGTTTTTGGAGGTAGCCAGAGCCGCGATTCCCGCAGAGAAAACCCAAGCCTAAGGAATAAGCGAGAGGAAGAGCTCCGACAGAGGCTGGAGTGCGAAGCACCCGCGGGGCAAAGGGCGGAGAACAAAGGCCTCACAGCCTTGCAACCAACTGAGGATCCGGGAGGGAGCCAGAGAAGCGGCCAGGGGCGGAACCGCGTAAAGACGCGGGGGCAAAGAAGCCGAACCCAAAAAAAGGAGGAGGGGCCCCCTTAGGAGGGGGTCCGATCAGAGCACAAAGAAGAACCACGCGGAGAGAGGCCCGGGGAGATAAAGGGTGAGAGACTGAAATGCAGGCTAAAGGCCCCAGCCCCGTTGAAGGGCTGAGAGAAAGGTCCGACCCTGACCCGGAGGA
The DNA here is from genome assembly GCA_023653785.1 of Ophioderma brevispina. NCBI lineage: Eukaryota > Metazoa > Echinodermata > Ophiuroidea > Amphilepidida > Ophiodermatidae > Ophioderma > Ophioderma brevispina. The sequence goes on along the minus strand of JAMKCH010000996.1, from coordinate 40,732 downwards.
AGAAGCTACAAGGAGAAGGAAAATCTCCGAGCTAATCCAGTCGGGAAAGGGACCCGAAAGACTAATAAAGGCGAGGGCTAGAGCGACGCCGCACCCAAGGACGTTGGGGCTTCGCCAAGAGACTCGCCGATTAGAAAGCAGACCCAAGAGGAAAAATGCTTTCGGGTGCAGAAAAGGAGCCTTGCAGAGCAATGGAAACGAAAACCAACCGTCACCTAAAGGACGAAACCGAACAACCTTGGCTGTGGTAGGTTGAGCTAGTTGACCGAAAAAAATCCAGACAGAGGATGATCGGAAACAGCCAAAACAAAGCCTCAAAATAAGCGAGAAGTCCCACCTCAGACTGGCACAGTCAGGAGGTGGAGGACGATCAGGCCTCGACCTCGGGAGGTAGACAGAATAACCGAGGAAAGAACGAGGCCGACCTCAGCAATACCGGGAGCCGCGGCCCAGAACCGGGCAACCGAGAGCAGTCAAAGGCTAGATTAATGATAAGCTAGCACCTCCCAGATCGGGCAGAGTTCAAACATGGCCCGAACGGTCGACAAGTGGGAAAAACCCAACGAGCAAAGTCTCCAGAGGGGAGAACCCAGCGGTTAGCTCCGCAGGAACACGAGTCGGGCCTCGAGAGGCGACCCGAGCCGAGAGATCACTAACTGCTCGAGAAAGCCGAGCGAGGCTAACCCAGTGGCGACTGCAAGCAGAGAGCAGGTGACAAAGTCGTAGAAGGAAAGATACCAAACCTTGAGGAAATTCTGGGCCGAACGACGCATCGGTATCGAGGAGGCAAAACAAGTAGCTGCGTAGCGAACTCGGCTACGGGCATAAGGATGCCACCGAAAAGAGGTCCGCGGGCAGCATAGAGGCTTAGGCCACAATTTCCCGAGGGAGAAGAAAGTGGAGAGAGCCACCGGAGAAGTTGCTACCCGAACGGCGAGATACCGATTAAGGATCCCCAAAGCCTCGAGAAAAGGGAGCAATCAACTCGTCAACCAAACTCGAGACGCGACATGGAAGAATGACTCAACAGCGGGGGTTACGCCCCAGAGACACTTCCACCCGGGAGCGAAGAACTCCCAACCGACTTAAAGATCAGGTCACAGACTTAGAGGGGATAAAAATCCCCAGTCGGAAGTGGGCAGACCCACCATGCAAGGGCTCCCAGGTCGTGAAGACAGGAGCCAGAGCCACAGAACGTGCCCCCAGGCCCGAGGGTACTAAGGGGAAAAAACACCAGCTCAGTCGCCAAGTGCACGGCGGGAAGGACAAGACAAGTCAATTGCAAGACAACTGAGAAAGACACCTGTGAAGGCGAGTTTTGAGAACCCACCAAACTAGGGAGACCCCGCGCCGGGGATTCCCACTCTAGGCAGCACAGTTGAGAAAGAAGGCGCGGCAAAGAAATCCCGCAAGTGAAGAGATTGAACAACGGGAGCCTGAAAAAACCGCTGGAGGGGAGGCGGGAACCCCCTAAGACAGAGCCCGACGAATCGGGAGCACACCCTGTGTTAGGCCCGGACGGCCCCACGCTAGGCCGGAACAAGGGCCGACGATAAGCCCGTACGAAGAGCCCCAAAGAGGGGCATCGTCGAGACGACCCAAAACCCGTGTCCAAGGTCCCCCAGAGGAGACAGCGGACAAGGGTAGTCAGCTGGGAGCCAAAGGAATGTGCGAGAACTGTCAAAAGCCAGCCCCTAACTTCCCGAACCAACGGGGGCGAAGGGATCCCACGGTCAAGCACCACCGGACCCAACAGAGCGGAGTCCAGGGGAAGTCGAAAGACCTCAAGGGCTAGGAGTTGGCCTGGGGAGCAGGGTACATGTTAGGCAACAAGAGCCAACCCACCAGGCCACAGGACGAAACGAGCCCAGAGGGGACGAGGGCATCCACCTGGGTGGGAGCCAAGCCCAATGGGGGAACCAGAGAATCAGACGTCAAGGACTGAATAACTCAAAGGCCAGAGACGGGCAAGAGTGCAGGCTAGGCCCCCGAGGGCACCAGCCGGCATGTAGGCCGAGGTCTAGCGCCCGCACAAAAGTCAGACAGAGGGCAAGGAGAAAGCCAAGGCGGCAAGATCGGTTCCCCTACGGGGTGGAGCAAGGGAGAAGGACATAGAGCCCCTACCCCCAGTCCTGAGCCGGCCCAGTGAAGCCCTGGAGGGGCCACGCTAGACCAGCACAGGCATAGGCCTCATAAACCCCGAAGGGGGGCCAAGGTAATACACCAAGACGCAGGGCATCAGCCCTAGGCCAGGCCTGACAAGGGCCCAAGCCAAGGTGCGTGGGAAGAACCAGGGCCAGATACCCCGAATGGGAGATGAAGGGTCTAAGTCGAGAAAGCAAAGCAGACGATGAAAGCATCCCAAAGGCTGGCCAAAGGCGAAGCAACAAGACCGCCAAGGTATAGGCACGACCCTCCCAAGGAAGTTCAGGGGCTAAAAACCTAAAGACCAGTATCAAGCCAAGGCTAGAAACCTGGTCTAGACCCCACGGGGGAAAAGCGGACTAACGCCAGACGGCACCTGTCACTAGACCCGACTCGGAAGCGGCGGTAGGCCCCGATGATCCCCAGGAGAGGAGCAGCGAAGATGCATCATAGCCAGAGTCAAAGCTCCCGAGGGATTACCAGCGGACCAGGGCTAGGTAGACAGTAAGCTAAAGCCAGAGCTAAGAGCAAGGACAGCTTACGCCAATGGCCCAGCGGCCTAACCTGGAAGAGAACCAGAGGCCTCAAGTCCCCGATGGTGCACACGGGAAACGGGCCCGGACTAGCACCACGAAGGAGCTAGGCTACCGGGAAAGCAAACAGTCAGCCGCCAACGAAGGCAGCGACGGAAGCTCCGGCGACCCAGAGCTGACAGCCCATGGAGGCAGGGAGCCGAGTGCATAAAGGCTTAAGGTCCGGATCTCGACGACGCTGCAAGCTATAGCACGGAAGGAAAGACCCATGCCCAGGCCGAGGCGGGTAGGCCCCATACCCACAGGCAGGGCAGGAGCATCCCCCGTAGGGGACCCTTTGCATGCCGAAGCTAGAGCAAAGTCAGAGGAATGGAGGCGGGTAACCCAGGGACTACACAAGGATGAGAGGGGGCTTTTCACCAAAGCAAGGCGACATGCCAGCCAGGGGTGAAGCCCACTGAAGCTAGGCCGCCGAGTAGGGAAGCCCCGCCAAAGAGCAGACTGAGTAGACCCAAGAGAACCCCACGAGGACCTACGGCATTCCTGAAGGGATGCCCGAGAGCCAAGGCGTCGCGCGACATCCCCGCAAGGGGAGAACAGGTCCGCGGCGCCGGAGTTGACAGTCAACACCCAGGGAAGGTGGACAAACAAAGCCCGAAGCAACAGCCCCACCGTAAGAAAGGAGACAGCTGCTGTGGGTAAGCCCGGAAATCCACGCAACACGGCAGATAAACGGCCACCCGGAAATCAACGCCGATGACGGCGGATACACGGCCACCCTGCCGCGTTACCCCTGACGGGGCGTGAGACGCGGCATAAAGATTGAAGGTTTCCAATCAACCCAAGCCAGTCACCTCCGAGAGGTGAGACGCTATAAAAGGGCGGGGAGTACTCCACGCCCGAAGGGCGGAGAGAACACCCCTAAAGTACGGAGCCACGAGCTAACAACCCGCCAGCGAGAGGACTTTATCGACAGAGGCTAAAGAAGGGCCACCCGCAGGCGCCCTGAAAGGGCATGGATGCAGCCCATGGCACCGAGCCCCCCCGTGGAGGTAAGCCCCGAAGGCTACCCTACGAGGGCGGCCGAGAACGGAAAACCCACGGGGCTGCACCGTAACGGCGGAACCGTAGCGGGAAACAAGCGCTGGACGAAGCGCACCACGTAAAACGCACCACGGAAACACCGCGTGAGAGGGGGCCAACCTGGTGAAGCGCTGCGCGCCCCAACAGCCCGTGAAGGCCTGGTTAAAAGGCCAATGCGGCACGAGCCAGACTAACCCGGGGGGGCTAGCAGGCTAGCCAGGGGGTGTCTTGCCGAAGCAGCATGGACCGTAGCGGGAAACTAGCGCTGGAAGAAACCGCCAACCCAGTAACAGCAAACGGAAAACCCCCGCGTGAGAGGGGGCCAACCTAGCGAAGCGCTGCGAGCCCCACCTAGCCTGTGAAGGCCCGGTGAAGCACGCAGCACAAACCAGATTAACCCGCGGGGCTAGCAGGCTAGCAATGCGGGGTGTGCAGTAACGGCAGAACCGCAGCGGGAACAAGCGCTGGACGAAAACCGCACCAGTACCGCGAACGGTTCCCCGCTGTGAGACCAACTAGCGAAGCGCGCGTGCGCCTTCCTCGCACGTGGAGGGCTGGTGAAGCATGCAGCAACGAGCCAGATTGATACCGCGGGGGGCTAGCGAGCTAGCATGCGGGAAGCAGTGAGCATAACAGACACCCGCGGCGCCGAGGGAACCAACCTCCGGGCCTGACGAATCAATCCCCGAGACCGGTACCACGACAGCGCGGCTAGCAGAGTCCGATGACTCCTAAACCACGAGCGCAGGGTGTCGGTACTGGCGACGGATCGGCCCGAGAGAACCCGGGCGGCACCATAGCCAACTCACCGCGACCGGACGGACTGAGCCGCCCAATCACCTAGGGAAAAGGGCAGAGCTGACAATTGCTAAGCCTGCACCGATAAAGAAACGAGCTAAATCAGGCGAGCCAGCGCGGGCAGAGTGGTAGGCAGTCAAGCCCGGGGAGGCGGCCGCGGACTAGCATGCTCTGATAGACAGGGATGTCCGCAGCCGCCAAAATCCCCGACGAGGAAAAAGCAGAGAGCCGGCTTAGCCTGCACCGGAAGAAGCCCCTAGGAGCTAGACCAGGCGAGACAGCGGGCCGGTAGCGAGGTAGGACGGGCGGATCAGAGAGAGAAACCCAACTAACACGCACATGAAGGAGCGAAGCTAAACACATTCAGGTTCTCCCAACAGCAGCGGGGCCGCCGTGGAAGAACCTCGGACCGGAGCCAGAATAACCCACCCTTTTTCTAGCGAAACATAGACAGGGAAACCGAGTTCAATGGCGAACATGAAATGAAAGGCCACCCAAAGAACGAGCACACAAACGGAGCGACAGGGAAGCAAGACCGTAATAAGCACGGAGAAAGGAGGGTCCGGCGTGGGGTGAAGCGAGCCAAATGGGCAGCGCGTGTTGAAACGAAAACGAACAAAGAAAAAACAAAGGCGAGCCCGCGGTTAAACCCGGCCCGCCAACGCCGAGACAAAGATACCGTCGCGTTAACAAAGTCACACACGGTAAGAATGTCCAAGTCAGTTTTCACAGATTTTATTACAAATACAAAACAAGCTAAGAATAAAATAATAGACACACTCACACAAAAAAGAACTGTTTTATTGCTAGTATGGCAACTAAAAGAAACAGAAAAACAGCGATAACAAAAGCAAGGCATCCAAAACCGCAACACGTGCGGCAATGCTGCCTTTGTTACTTCCTTTCCCTACACAGATCACATGACGGCACCGGCGGCAAAAAAGGATACCAAAAAAAAGCTCTCGACGGGCGTAAAGTCGCTGTTATAGTCCAAATAGAAGCGTTATAAAATCCAGTTATATCCAGATAGTTAGGTATATAGTAGGAGTATTCCGTATAGACGACACCTAGGCAGTATCAAAAATCTCAGTTAATTTGGCTGCTAAGGACGGAGCTGCGGTAACACGCGTCCGTTTGGTAAGGCGGCCAAAGGAACATTGAGGACGAGTAATGGCTAACAGGGTGTAACCTGGGGTCACTGGTTGAGACCCTTTTTCTGTAGGGGTGCTAAAATAGGTATTTTGGGCCTTCCACTTCGCAGAAGGGAAATGCATATGTTTCATCAACATTGGTGTAAAGGAAAATTCAGTTCAGTGTAATGATTTATAAGTTTAATGTAGGCCATTAAATAGTAACTGAGAGCCCAAACACGATGATCCCAAGCTGACTATTTAATAAGAATTACTTCAACTAATTTATCATTGAACTATCAATTCCAGTCAGGGAATATAAGATTTGACCTTATTGACCTCAAATTGACTCATTTGGACCCCAGATGACATTTGAACTCATTATCCCTAAATCTCAAATGACAATTCCCATATTTTAACCAAGTAATGATAATAAATTCAGTGTAAAATAGGCAAGTATTTTTTTTTCTAATTGTCCTATAATTGGACCCCCAGGTGATCGTTGACCTCACAAGATCTAGTTCAAGTCCCCTATGGATTGGCAGTGTCACTCACGCTCCTGGGTTGAGCATGTAGTCATCAATGAAGTTCGCCCTCCAATGGTGGTTGACCTCTGATACAAGATATCCTAGCACCGACATCGGCTGGTTGATGGGACCGGGTGCCATCGCTGCGGATTTCAGCCTCTACTATGATGGTCAATCGAAATCAGACAAGCGCAAGGACAATTATTGTACTAGTAATTTAGTGCGTTGGTTTAGTGTCTTACGCCCCCACCCCACCATGGAGAGGGAAGGAGCTTATATTTTCAAATTTTGCAGTATAAATTTGAGAACTACAAGTCATCAATTCTAGCTTGATCCTAGTGGACATGTACAGTGGAAACCTGATCATACCCCCACTAGAGTAGGAGATAAAGGATCACTCAACCGTTGAGAGAGGACAAAACATGTCTGCATCCAATCTACCAGATCTCCTTCTTTAGGGAAGGCTCATCTTGCACCCAGTGGCGTGAATGTAATGTGTGATCTCATACCAATCTTAGCAAGAGAGGCTTCAGGCATTAGCCCATTCTCTTCATGGGATTGGAACTGAAATAGAAGAACGACGCTAATTCCAGAGATTAATCACATCTAAAGTAAAGAATAAGTTGACATGCATGGCATTCCACTCTACCTAGCTCCCCATCAAAAGAAATCAAGTGATCTGTGGATCACGTTGTGGCCTGAAGTGTAGATCAACAAAACTTTCAACACAATTTTAAACTGATTGCCCAATTGCACCTCGACGCTGCTGCTTGTGACCTTTGGAACCTCATCAAATATGCAGATTCCTGTATTGCATCAAGGACCTGAAATTAGTTGCAAATGGACTTCAAATTGGCAGTGCCCTATAACCCACTGTACTCACCAGTGATATCATATCCGTCATTGAGGTCTTTTTCATGAAGTAAAGAACACAGGGTACTTTCCAATCCATGTTAAACTGCACAGCTTCGTGTTTCTCTATGGCTTCTATAGAGAAGTCATTAAACAGGTACCACTGCATGTGTGTTACACCCTGTGTGAGAAGACCAAAAGAAAAGATTCATTATACTTAAGCATATCTCAGCTACTTAAACTTCCAACACCAAAATCTTTCAACAAACAGACATTTCTGAAGGGGTGTTTCTATAAGGTGACCCATCTAACCCACTTTTTTCTGACACACCTATGAATTCGGAAACATTAAGGGAATAAAGATGTGGTTTATTTTGCGAAACACCCTTTCTGAAGTGCTTTTTAGGTTTCTCTTTCCACGATGAGCACATAATTTGGTAAAATATGTAAAAATACATATGGAACCTAGTATTTGATTAAGCAAATATTATCTTTAAGCTTTAGAATGACTTAATAGTAAGAAAGAGTTGTTATTTAGGATGGGCTGTAATATAAACTATACAAGTTGGAATCCTTATGGTTAGACAAATGACATAGTATACTTTTCAACATGTTATCAATTTAATAGTTACCCCTGTATAATCTTTGTCTAGACCCCTCCTTAAAGCACCATTTACAGCACCTTGAAGAATCATGTTCAAGGGGTAACTCTCAGGTTATCTACAGATTTAATCACTCAAACCTTTTGTACTTGACACATGCTACAAATGTCTGCTAGATCCCAGGTTTTATGCTTTGTAGATTGTATTTGTAGTTTTAGCATTCTAGAGTAAAAAATACTGCACGTTGGAATATGCAAATCCCCCTGGCTTTTGTGTGAAAAAGTATGGAGGGCAAAGCTGGGTCAAAGGTCATATTGAGGTCAATATGCATACACCCCAAAGGAGCCGAGGTCAAGTGGTTCTTGTGACCAAGTTTGAAGTTATAGGGCATGCATTAAAAGCTACAGTAAATTGCAACTGCCAACCAAAAGGAGATTAACACAGATATACATTTGTACCCACGAAGGAATTTCACCATCACACAAATCCCTCATGCGTTTAAGCCATGGGGACAATAAAATAAACATTTGAAGCTCCATGATCTTGACAAATGAACATCTTATAGCACAACTACCTCAAAGGAAAAAAATACATTGAGGTCCTCGGACCGCTGTGTCACCTGCCGTCGCGGTTAGTGCATGATAGGCTAACCTTACCTTTGACCGTGATGTGACCTTTGACCTCATCAACAAATGAGGATCCCATGTTTCCCCAAAGATTCAGTTTGGTTTTTCCAATTGCTCTTCAACTTTTCAAATGAGGTCAATTTTACATTTTCAGCCTATTTACAACTTGACTCGCGATGACCTTTGACTTGGTATGGACCTTTGACATCATTCAACCAAAGAGGGATCCAATGTTGCACCTGATTCAAGTTTGGTCCATTGATCTTCACCTTTTCAAATGAGGTTCAATTTTACATTTTCAGCCTATCTTTACAACTTGGACCTCACATGACCTTTGACCGTGGATGTGACCTTTGACATCATCAACAAGTGGGGGTTGCCATGTTGCAACTGTGACCCAAGTTTGGTTCAAATCCATCAAAGTTATGTGGATATTACATGCCAAAATGTAACCCTTTTCACAACAGGACATACAAACATCATCAACACAACAACAGCCAAACAGTGGACAAAGTGAATTCCCTATGTGTCTTCCTGCCTTAGGCAGGCGACCACCAAAAATGAAGTGCTAGGATCAGGGCCTGATACTGGTATCATGGTAACAGTACTACCTGTCCCAGGGTGAGGTTGTCGGTGGATAAACTGTCACCCCCATTGGGTTTCTAAGGAAATCTAACAAATCGGGTAGCTGGGCGAATTAAAAAGAAGAGCTCCTAAGGGGTCAGCTCTGGAGAGATAATGGTGGCCATCAAGCACATGCTGCCTTTCCATGGAGGGCGTGGTTGCCCAAAGGCTGGCCCACCGCCCGAAAAATGTGGATTGAGTGGAAGGCATTCGGTCCATTATCTTTTGCTCCAAAATCCTCTCAACAGTATTGCTGAATGCGAGGTGTAATCCGGCCACCCCCATTTAGCGGGGACAAAAAACGGATTTAAAACTTTGGTTTAACTAACTAAGGATCATGAAATGCCTAACAAATTCGACTGCAAAAATGGCACCACCACTTTGTGGGTTATTATAATAGCTGTACATTGTCAACCTCACTTCTGCTTTGACAGATTTATAACAATAATTTTAAGAACTTGGCCAATGGGAAATATTTTGGTCAATTTCACATTCGTACATGCCAAATACTTCCTCACAAGCTTGAAGTTCAAATAAAATGAAGGGTCGGCAAGTGTGCATAAGGATGTGAACAACCAAACAGTTGGTGTTATTAAGGTAGGATCATCGGATAAAATGGTCTTACAGAAAAATGACTATAAAATCAATTTAGTCCAAACTTGACTATGGTAAGGATTGAACTATCCTACACATATTTTTGTAGCCTGGTTTCAAACCAGTATGATTTGTTTAAGTGTTTTTATACATTTTAAAAATTCCCTAATTTGTTCAATAAATAATTTCTCCTAGCCTAAATGGAAGATGGAAATTGTATGGATGTTTGATATTTCTCTAAACATAAAAAACAAACACAAATCTTACAACTCATCAATTACTTGAGAAAAAAATGAAATAAAATGTGTAGTTTTTCACAAAATAAGCCCATTTTGGTCCATTTTCTATACTGCCAAAATCAGTCCCTGTACAAAGTCTATGGGAATTTCAAAATGCATTAGATGACATATCTCCAAAAACCCCTTTTTGGAAAAAAATAAAATTTGGCCCACATGTTTCCTTCACCAATACCAACAATTTCAGCAAGATCTGGACACGAAGCCGTAGCCGATGATCCTACCTTAAAACTTTGGCAAGAAAACAGTGATCACATGGCAACTATTACTATAGGATGTCAAATGGAAGAAACACGTCGGCCTAGGGCGTAATGTAATTATGCCGACCAGCTATATATTTAGTCTTGTTTTTATTCCAAAAATTTAATGCTTTTTTTTTTAATCGGGAATAAACCTCAACCTACTTCTTTTCTCTTGTGGTATGTTGTTCCAACTTGTATATGAGCCACTAAGTTACCACCAGTCTTCAGATCTATGATGTGTGCCACTGATGCATGCAGATAGTACTACGGGTAGCTAGCCAGCTCCTCTGTAATTTATCCTGTTGAATGAGGAAGGAAAAAACAATAAAAATACAGTATTCGTTGCCAAGGTCACACGAGGTCACCAACACGGTGACACTACCAAATGATATGGTACCAAGTGTCAGACAATTGGGCAACAAATGTAGTGGAAACAACAAGCCAATTGATAAATCTGACCATTTTTGGTCAACGACCTCGAATTGCCTTCTAGATGACTTTGACTCCACTCTTGAGAGGGTAACTGTGGGGCACAAACCAAGGGACCATTACAGCGAAGGTGCTGTTTAAAAATGTGTGCACGTATGTGAAAACAGCGAGCAATTACGTTTAAGGACAGATCAACACACTACCAACGAAATCCCTATATGCCTCTTCCGACAACACAAAAACAGAAGAGAAGAAAACACACAGATTCTTTTCAGCACAATCCAACATTGTTCTCTTGACCACCATTAAAAATAAATCTGTTAACATGTCCATATGGACCAGCTCTAAATCCAGATTCCCTCATTATATAAAGGTTATGATATATTACTGAGGGGTTTTAGAAATAGGGTTCCGAAATACAGAACTTCTAAGAAAATACCAGTTTGATTGTGGTGACTTGGATTGGCCTCATGCAGCTATCGTAACAGAACCAGCTGTCGAGTGCAACAAATCCACACAATTCATACAATAAACACCACCAAAAAAGTAACTCCCCACCCAGGAAATTTGTCTGGTCACAAAGTTAAAATAACACATCACAATTAGCATTATGGGATATACTTGGAAGCAAGCGGTTTATTTACGCGTATTTGACACTCATTTGTGGTGAGTGATGAAGTATTGTTGAAGGAGGCCCCTTGACCGAACCCACCCCCAGGATTTAAAAAGTTGCAGTTAGCCCTATAGAGGAAGAATTTGTCAGTTTCAAAGAAGAGGGACATTAGTTTCATAAATAATTTAAAACTGAGGCCTGATTTCCTTTCCAATGTTGACTGAAATATATGCATTTCCCTTCTAAGAAGGGGAATGCCCCAAAAATACCCTCATTTTAGCACCCTAAAAGATAAAATGGTCGACCAGTGACCCCAGGTCACACCCTGTGGGCCATTGCCTCCTTAATTCCGTTTTGGCTCAAGACCACACGGACGCGCGTTTCTATCATTGCTGTGGGGCGGGCCTGGAGCGGGAAGTCAACATTGTAAAGGAAAAAAAATCAGGCCTCATAATGATATGAAAGACTAAGGTGTTTCTAACTAAAGTCATTAACTGAGTGATTTCCTTTACCACAATGTTGGACTGAAATAGATGCATTAAAACCCGTTGAATCATAATTTCAATCAACACCAGAACTAGCACACTCAGTCAGAGGTGGAGCATGTATCTCAGAGCAGTCAACAGAGTGCAGCCAAAAGCGAGGAATACACTAAACATAAGAAACATATGTTAAGGCCTAAAGGCCCTTAACATAAAGAGTGGGGACATAGATGCTCACCAGACATACGGACTACTCCGGGGCCGAGCGTCACAGTAGTTGGCAACACGGGATGGGAGACTTTATGTATAGTGTAGTAGATTTAGTGGTGTTTCTGCAGGAGTGCCCTCGCACCGTTCTCTTGGGGAGTTTGTAAGTTTCGGGTAGTAACACCGACGAAAAACGTTGTGGGAGCCCGCCACAACATAGCTTCGCAAATTTCGGCAATGCTGATTCCGCGGTGTTAGGCCCATGACGACGTGATGTTACGAACGGAGTGGGCTCAAGCTTGGGAAGCTCCTATCACCCCGCGTTGGAATCATCTTACAGTGACGCTTAACCATCTAACAATAGTCGCTTTAGACGCGGAACCGTGGGGGAAGCGTGTGTAAGAAACAACGAGTCGTTCGAGCCCTGAGCGGACTAGTGTTACGTTTGTAGTACTCACGGGCTTATCCGAACGTGACACCACAGGCGATCTTTCCGCACCGAAGAGTGACATTCAATTCGGGGTAAGATAATTGTTGAGTGTCGGAATGAGGATGACGCGTTCTTGGCCAGAAAAATTCCGGCCTAAAGAAACAATTTGAACCCTGTCCGAGAGAATTCTGACGCTGACATCTAGATATTCTTAATCTCCGAGCATCGTCTCACAGAGGCGAGAGCGACCCGAAAAAAGCCGTCTTAATGTTACATGTTTTTAGTGATTGCCTCAGCCATTGGTTCGAATTGGGCTTCACTAAATAGTCTAAGTCTGAGTTAAGGTCCCAGGGTGGGACGCAAGCGCTTCCTGGTCGGAGGTCTGTATTAACTCCTCCCCTCTAGAAGGCAGACGTAGAACCATCGTCATTGATAGTTAATCCGTCGTCGAAACCTTCTAGGATCGCTAGGATAGGCGGACCCTTGTAGTTTCTAACCGTCGAGGTTTCAAGTCCCGCTATCAAAGCGATCGGGGAGAAAGTCAGAGATCTCGGCTACAGATGCCCCAGTCGGAGACACCCCTCGTCGTCGCTCACACCAGCGTAAGTAGGGTCCGAGACGCTTGTATATAGCTTCCATGTGGGACTTTCCTTCTTCCCGCCTGATTATGAGCAGGCAGGCCCTCTGTGACAATGCAAATCTCGACATCATTGCCGAGTATAATGGCCGACATGGCATTCTCACTCTGGAGGTATCTCCATCCGACGACTGGCGCATCCTCCGTCCAGAAGAGTTATTAGAATCCGGAACGGATTGGGTAACCAGCGGCAGAGCCGCCAGGCGATCACATAGGCCAAAACCGAAAGGTGTTTCGGCCAAAAGGGAGCGATGAGGATGACACCGCACGCCTCCCGCCCAATATTCGAAACTACACCACTACAAACGATGTATGGATCGGAATTGGTGGGAATGCATAGGCCGTGATCCCGTGGGCCAATCCATCGCCAGAGCGTTGACTCGTACGCAAAGGGAGCTTGGTGACTCTGGTTTCGATGCTAACAGGTCGAATCTGTATTGCACTACGAGTCCCTACTCTAAGTTCCTCCCTTACTCACATCTTCTCCCTGTTCATTACCATTCCTCATTCCGTCATCTCCTTTCTGTCCGCGATGACAGATCGCGGCATAAAGTTGTTGACGGCCCCGCCCCCGGATGTGTAACTGTCTGCGGACATCGTGATTGCCCGGTCTCGACAACCCAAACTCTATTATACTGGTGGCATCGAGGCACAGGGGCCGGACCGAGTCCCGCCCTGTTTGTTGAGGTAGGCCACCACGGTGGAGTTGTCCGTCTGTATACCAGGACACATGGAGTTGGTCACCATCGCCTCGAATTGAGCTAGGGTACGTTCCACTTCCCACAATTCGAGGCGATTTACACCATTATAGCCTTCTCCATCTGTCCTTTACCGAACGTCCCCGAGGCGCTGAGGTCTAGGGTGAAACCCCCCCAACCCGACTGCGACGGGCCGGTCGTGAATAACACTATCGACAGGAGGCGCGGGGAAAGAATGCCCCGAGTCAGGTTGGGGCGGTGAGACCACCTCATGAGCCCAACCCTCTGCACCACCTGGAAGGTACGACTGACCATCTCTGCCGTCGCGCCCGTGGGGCCACGGTCCGTAGATTAGCCAGTCGTCCAGGTAGCATTCAGAGGTTGACCCCCCTGTCGCCTGAGAGGCGCCCACTTCCCATGAAGACCCGGGGAGAGGTGGATAGTCCGAAGGGGAAGCAACATCCACTCGTACGACTGGCCCTGGATATGGAATCTGAGCCGCGACGGTCTGATTTGCGACTGGGAAGTGCAGGTAGGCGTCTTCAGATCCAAAGAAGACACCCAGCTCCCCTTCAAAGCGCAGGATCGACGCGAGAGTTCAATGCCCTGAACGTCTTCGGCATGATGAACTGATTCAGAGGCTGCCGTTCAGGATTGGGACGCCAAATCCCGGGCTCTTGGGCGCCAAGAAGAATGTCGACCAAAACCTCGGTGAAAGGGGGGGTCGACCGAGGAAAATTGCAACCCTTCGCAGGGGGCCGAGACCTCGGCCAGAAAGAACTTGTTCTTCGGCTTACACCGTAAGACGGGGTAGGTTTGGAATGGAAGTCGCTGGGGGTGTCGCGGTGAACTCGATCTGGTACCCCGCCTTCCACCACACTCCGCACCCAAGGTGCGGGAGAAAGGGCTGGCCACTCCCGCACTAAGAACTCCCGGACTTCTGAGAAGAAGGTAGCGGGGCCGCGGGTTCTTGGGTTGATGTGAGGCGGTGTAGACTTCGCCGGGCCTGCTTGGGGGGGGGCGGCACGGCTGGAAGAAGAGGAGCGCGGACGCTTCCTCTTCTCTTAGCCGAAAATCTCCCGGAGGAGATCTTCGCCTGAGCCTCCTTGAGCGCCAGCCTGTCCGATTTCACGCGTTCCGCTGAGGCAAGCAGTGAGCACTGACTGCACGAAAAAAGACGATAGAGGATCTAGGTCACCAGCGACTCGGGCTTGAGTCATTAGACGAGAGACCACTCTTGATGCAAGATCGGATGTCAGGGTGCGCCAGAGAGTGAAGAAGGCCGTTCTCGCGTCGCGGAAGCTGAGGCGAAGCGCAAGAGACATTGAAGCCTCCGTTTGCCGAGTCAATAGCGAGGCTAGGACAGTCAAGGCATCGGAAGCTTCCGAGGAGAAAGCCCAACCCTCGCCCATCGAGGATCTGTCAACATCTGTCAATACTAATGGAGGGAGCAATAACCTGTTAACTTACCCTCTCCCTGACTTCCAGTTATCTTGGCTGACATGGTTTCCAGTTTACTCTGAGAACTAGTAGGTACACAGGAGCTGTGTTCTCTCTTGTTGACTCTGAAAATGAAAAAAATTATGCTAGAAAGTGAAAGTTATACATATGTTTTTTTTACATAAAGGTATTTGAACTACAATGTTTTGCTTATAGTTCAATAGATGTGCCGCACAAAGGCTAAATTAAAAAAAGGAGTTTAATTCTGTTGACGACTAAGTTTAATTGTTATACGTAGCCAAGCCAGGCAAATATAAAAAATTCTTTTGCATTATGATGGCAGCAGTTCTAATGTGTTGAATTGGGGAGCCAGCCAGTTCACTGTTGATTGGTCTATTATCCACCGGTGAGGAAAAGGTAGGGCACAATTGAGAATGTGACCTGCAGTGTGAGGGAGAACCACATTTGACGCACATCATGAAAAACACGATTCAACACCCGCACCGCCAAATCCCGCCCAGGCAACCGTTCCAAAACTAATCAACAAGCATGGGTAATCAAAATTTATACACTTACAAAGGAATGTGTCTCTGTCATCCATGTGTTTAAACCTACAGTCTTGTCTGGTACATTCAGTCCCATAGCGGACAGGGTTTGATGTTACTGTGACTTGAAGTCTCTGTCTGTCTTCCTTTAAGAATCTCATCCTCCCTGGCCATCACCATCTGCAGTGAGAAGATTAATTTTTCATGTAAAAATAATTGGCCAAATTATCCAAATACTTGTGAAAATCAAGTGAAACTAAAGGCACTGACATTTTTCACAAAATATGCAAAAATAGGATATGTCCACTGATAAAACATGGCAAATTTCAATATACTTTACCATTGCATAGGAGTTTGTACAGGTACAAGTATACAGAACTAACAATTTTTGTATACTAAATACTTAAAATTGTTAGAGAAACTCTCCATTGGATGCTTTTGATGTTTTTTGACACTTATTTTTTTACTTTACAAACATTTTTTTTTCTGCATTGTAAAGCCTGACATGTACCTCAAAACAAGGTTTTTCTTGAACCACTATTGTCACCTCTTTTGCGATGACTACATGAGCTTTCCTTACAACTTGAACCGTGAAGAATGACCTTTGCATTGAATGTGACCTTGACCTCAACCTCGCACCTGTGACCCACGTTTGGTATAAAATTGGATTGATCTAGCATATATTTTAATTGGTCGAGTTATGATTTGCAAAAATTGTTTGCGAGATGTAGTCGAGCCCAATATTTTAAAACTCATAACAAGACCAAAAATATTGGGGCGAAAATCATCCGATTTTATCATTATTATGTTTTGATCCAATATTTTCCCCACTGGAATCCAAACAAACATAATATGGTTGCAATGGGATGGAATTCTTTCACTGGCACAAAAAATCATGCAAAGTTCAACATCCAGACAGACGACAGACAGATTGGACAGACAGACAGACAGACAGACAGACAATGGACAGACGACAGATGGGCGCGACAGACAATACAGGCAGACAGACAGACAGAACAGATGACTATTATTAGGTGCCTCTGCAATCCTTGCAGGCGACATAAGTCGAATGCACACTAAGCCAGCAAAATATATTTTTTTATAATCATTATGAATTTGTCCATACACATGTAATGCCATTTGGATTTCCCAGTTGAACTTGGACCATCTGTGCATTAATAACCTAAAGGAGACCCATCAAAAGTTATCAAATGTTATCCCAATACATGGAGTTCCCCAGTTTGCTGGAATTAAGCAAATCCACAATAGGTTATGGTAAATGGGAAAATCATCATTTCTTTTCTTACAAGATACTTTCCATGATGACACTTTAAGGAAAATAGACATCTAGGAATGGCTTGCTTACTTCTTTCGTGTGCCTTCCAAATGTGGACTGTCTGAGTTGGTCTCCAGGTTGCAGTTGATAACCAAAACTCTGGTACCGTTTGTAAGTACGACTTTGAATCTGTAGTTCTAGGATAAAGAAACCGAGGAACAGTTAAAGGGATAGCAGGATAAAGCGCGAGAATAAAAAAAAGAAAATTCATTAGATTAGCTCATAAATTGGGGATAAGTGTGTATCTTCCATAAACTAAGTTTATGTTGGGAAAATATCATGAGAAATATATTGAGAAATTTGTCACACCATCTCCCGCAAATTGACATGCATTGATGCATGAGCTCAATGCTTAACAGCTGATTTAACTGCACACAATAAAACAACGAAACAATAATGCATAGGAAAAAAATAATGCTGATACATGGATGCATCGTTGTTGATTTGGGATGACCAGCTATGTAACATTTTTTAAATCCCCATTCAATGTGGACATCCTTAATCCAATTGACATTTTTGTGCCTTATAGCTTAGTTTGACAATATCTGTGCATCATGTACAAGAAGGAATAGGATGTTCAATATCACAAAAAATACACTCTTATTAAAGAGTCACTGGCACATTTGGAAAATAATGCACCCTATAATAATATTTTTTACATGGTTGTACAGCTTTTTATATACAATAGACCTGAAATGATTAAGCCCAAATCAGCACCAATTTGGGTAAACAGATTGATTTTATTCATAGACAATGGATCATGGTGTTAAACACAAGAAAACATGCTTAGAGTTTATTCCCAAGGCACTCCCACCCTCTTTGACTGGTCTGTAACCTTTATGGTTTTAATATGAATGAGTATGAGTCTGTGAAATTCAATTAATATACACATTTGCAGATTAAACAAACCAAAAATTTGGCCTACAATTATTACTGGATGTCTTTAGCCCCTTATGAAGGCCTCATATCTGTTTTTGTTGTAATTTTTGTGTGTAAAATTTATCTGTATTTATCCAAGGTCTTAGACTATCATTTGAGAGCAAATTGAAGGAATTTAATATTGTGTTGAAAATGTGCCAGTGGCACTCTCAGTAAACAAAATTCTTGTAGTCTTTTACCGTTGGTCTGGTATTTGGTTGCAGTCATCACACCAGGCTTGAGTAGGCTGTTCCAATCCCATGCTACCTTGCAGTACGGAAGCAAAATTCTGCTCTTTGGCAGGGTTATTTGGAGCTGGAAATAATACAAACAAGCAGACCAGTAATTACACAATCTCTCCCTGCCAAATTTCTTGATTAGAAGTAACTTGACCCCAATGTCCTATGACATTTAAATGTAACCTGTGACCTCATGACCACTTTCAAATCTTACAACTTTTAAGTTGTAAGATTTGAAAGGGTAATTTTAAAACCTAGCATCCTAATATCTTCTCAGTTGACCTTAATGACCTTCGACATTGGAATGTGACCTTCGACCATTAATTAACATATGAAGATTCCCCTCGGTTTCCCAAGCTTGTACTTCATCAATTGAAAAATGTGTCCCAAATGTGTCCACAAGAATAAACTCTTCAATATTCACTCAACTCAGAAGATCTGCAATGAATTATTGGAAGGAGAGGCCCATAGATCAGGGAAGTTCCAGGGCTGGAAAAATGCCAAATTTCATCAGGAACAC
Source organism: Ophioderma brevispina (assembly GCA_023653785.1). Lineage (NCBI taxonomy): Eukaryota > Metazoa > Echinodermata > Ophiuroidea > Amphilepidida > Ophiodermatidae > Ophioderma > Ophioderma brevispina. The sequence continues at coordinate 22,186 of JAMKCH010000996.1, read as the reverse complement.
TTTCAAAATTTCCCTCCAAGATTGCAAAATTTCCATTCAATTCTTATGTATTTCTTTATTTACCATGACAAAAATTTCCCAACAAGAGGAAGATGTTCCAGGAACCAGGTTTGCCCCCCCCTGTTCCCGCACTTTTTCCAGGCGTTGGCAGGAAATATTCCAAAACACATTATTGTTTTATAAATCATCTAACTGAAGCCTGATTTCCTTTCCAATTTTGACTGAAACATATGCCATTTCCCTTCTGTGTGGAGAACCACATTTGACGCACATCCTGCCAAAAACGATCAACCCCCGCGCAAATCCCGCCCAGGCGACCCGTTCACAAACTAATCAACAGCATGGGTAATCAAAATTTATACAACTACAATAGGAATTTGTCTCTGTCATCCATGTGTTTAAACCTACAGTCTTGTCTGGTAACATTCAGTCCCATAGCGACAGGGTTTGATGTTACTGTGACTTGAAGTCTCTGTCTGTCTTCCTTTAAGAATCTCATCCGCTCCTCCCTGGCTCACATCTGGGCAGTGAGAAGATTATTTGGTCATAGTAAAAAATATTGGCAAATTATTCAAATATTTGAAAATCAAGTGAAAATGAAGGCACTGACAATGTACCCATGGGAATCAAAACACAAGGTTTTCTTGAACCCCAGTGTCACCTGCCTTTTTGCAATGACTGCACAATGAGCTTTTCCTTACAACTTGAAACCGAGATGACTTTGACATGAAATGTGACCTTTGACCTCATACTCCACCTGGTAAGAAAATTGGATTGATTGAGCCAATATATTTTTGGTCTAGTTCTGAGTTGCAAAAACTCGTTTCGGGTTGCGGTGAGATGTAGTCGATCCCAACTCTTATGGTGGAAAAGCTCATAACACTACAGACCAATAAATATCTGGGCGAAGATCATCCAATTTTTAACATTATTTATTTTCGCTGGATCCATATTTTCCCACCTTTGTTCCAACCAACATAATATGGGTTGCAATTGGATCTGATGCTTTCAAGCTAACTTGCACAAAAAAAAATCATGTCAACTTCAACAACCAACAGCATCCAGAAATGATGGCCAGACAGACCGACAGACAGACAGACAGACGGACAGACCGACAACAGATGGACAGACATACAGACAGGCAGACAAGACAGAACGACCAGCATGACTAATGTATTATGTGCCTCCTGTAAATCCTTGCAGGCGACCCACAAATAGAAATCACACATTCCAGCAAAATATATTTTTTTATATCATTAATAATTTGTCAAAAACATACACATGTAATGCCATTTGGATTTCCCATTTGACTTGGACATCTTAGTCAGGAATAACCTAAAGGAGGCCTCAAAAGTTATCAAATGTTTATCCCAATAACAGGAGCCCAAGTTTGCTCGGTAAATTACAGCACATCCACAATAGGTTAGGTAAATGAAAATCATTTCTTTCTACAATATATTCAATGAAACACTTTAAGGAAAATAGCCATTCTAGATGGCGTTGCTTACTCTTTCCTTCTTGGGCCTCCAAAATGTGAACGTCTGAGTTGGTCTCCAGTTGGCAGGTGATAACCAAAACATCTGGTAACCGTTTGTAAGTACGACTTTGAATCTGTAATGATATGATAAAGAAACCGAGGAACAGTTAAAGGGATAGCATTGATAAAGCGAGAGATAAAAAAAAGAAAATTCATTATATTAGCTCGATAAATTGGGGATAAGGGGTGTATTATTCCATTAAAACTAGTTAATGTTGGTAACTATCAGCAAGAATATTGATAAATTTGGTCTACACACCATCTCCCGCAAATTGCCATGCAGTGATGCATGACTCAATGCTTACAGCTGATTTATGCACACAACTAAACAAAGAACAATAATGATACGGAAAAATATGCTTGATACTGGGATGCATCTGTGTTGATTGTGATGAACCACCTGTAACATTTTTAAAATCCCATTCAAAACGTGCCATCTTATCAAGTGACATTTTGTGCTTATAACTTATTTGACATATCTTTCATCAGTACAAGAAGGAATGATGTTCAATTCACAGAAAATACACTCTTAATTAAAAGAGGCACTGCACATTTGGAAAATAAAATGCCCCTAGCATAATAGTTTTCATGGTTTTAAGCTTTAATATACAAAAGACATGAAATAGATTAAGCCAAATCACACCATTTTGGGTACACGATTGATTTTATTCATAGCAAGGATCATGGTGTTAAACACAAGAAACATGCTTTAAAGTTTATTTCCCCGGCATCCACCCTCTTTGACTGTGCTGTAACACTTTATGGTTTTAATATGACTGAGTATGAGTCCTGTGAAATTCATGTAATCGACACATTTGGCAATTAAACAAACAAAAATTTGGCTAACCAATTAGCTGGATGTCTTTATCCCCTTATGAAGGCTCATATCTGTTTTGTTGTAATTGTTTGTTTGTAAAATTTATCGGTATTTATCCAGTTCTTAGACTATCATTTGAGAGCAAATGGAAGGAAGTTGAATATTTTGTTGAAATGTGCCCCGTGGCACTCTAAGTCATACAAATGTCTTTGTAGTCTGTACCGTTGGTTGGTATTTGTTTCAGTCATCATCACACCGGCTTGAGTAGGCTGTTCCAATCCCATGCTACCTTTGTGCCGATGAAGCAAGTCTGCTCTTTGGCAGGGTTATTTGGAGCTGTAAATATACAAAACGGCATACCAGTCATTACACAATCTCTCCCCCCTGCCAATTTCTTGATTAGAAGTAACTTGACCCCCAATTTGTCCCTAGGACATTTAAATGTAACCTTTGACCCATACGCATTTTCCAAATCTTACCACTTTTAGTTGTAAGATTTGAACTTGTATACATTTAAAACCTTATCCTAAGATATCTAGTAAGTTGACCTTAAATGACCTTCGAACCTTTGGAATGTGACCTTCGACCTTATTAACATATTAAGATTCCCCTAGGTTGTTCCCAAGCTTGTACTTCATCACTTGAAAATGCTGTCCCCAAATGTGTCCACAAGAATAACTCTTCATATTCACTCAACTCAGAAGATCTGCAATGATTATTGGAAGGAAGGCCATAGATCAGGAAGTTTCCAGGGCTGGAAAAATTCCAAATTCACAGGAACACTTCAAAATTTCCCTCCAAGATTGCAAAATTCCCTTCATTCTATGTATTTCTTTATATTTTACATGACAACAATTTGCCCACCACAGAGAGATTTCCCATAGACACCCGGTTCCCTGTTTCCGCGTGGCACTTTTTTTCCAAGGCTTGGCAGGAAACATATATTTCTTTGACTGTGTGAAGATTTATTCTGGTAAAATATACTACTTACTTGGTGCAAAGTATTCTGGGTAATTCAAAGTACCCATTCATTGTAGAAGAGCGCTCGATCGTCTCCTTATTTAAAAATCGACATTTGCTACTTGTTTCATGAAACTTGGCCCTCAAGAGATCACGTGTACGACGGCGTTTTTGCCCGTTTGACAATATCTTGGCGTTTATCTGGGTTGCTCGGCTCGTAGTTTGTCCTTTATACTGTTTTGGTTCATATTTCATTTCCATTTTTCCCTCTTTTAAGTGTGCTATACTTCATTTCCCTACCTCTGTGCAGGTGACGTCATCGCGATATTGTATTGTTGCATCCAGAAAAGAGGTTCAAAGCTGGCTTAAAGCGACAGCATTTTTGTAAGCACAAAGGATCGCACATAATAGCTACAATCAAAGTTCTTGCTCACTGAACAGAGGTATTACACAATGGACTATCTGATTCTTGTTTGAAATGGGCAAGCATTTCTTTCTGAGATCTAGTGGCCGGTTCCATACAGAGGTGACTCAGCAGGGCCACCCCCCCCTGGGTTTGGGCCTGGTCCACCTTGCTCCACCCCAGCGTCCCCCCTTGCTCCCTCTCCAGTTGTCCTCCACATCAGCCCCCTTACCGGCTCACTCTGAAAGCATGTATTGAGTTTACACTTTTGATGACAGTGTTTCAAAAAGTATATTTTTAATATCAACTTACGGATTTAGAATTTATTGGATTGGGGAAACCGTTCTATTTCTGGAAAACAATTGACTTGCATCCGCTGGTATCTGGGTCTGCAGCACATTCTTTCCCTGAGGTGGATCTCCCAGTCCTCCCCAAAATCAAGTATGGTACCAATACAACTTTTAAGATTCAAAGGATTTATGGGAGTTATTACACTTATTATGGTTATAGTGTTAGATTATAAAAGACATTTCAAATTTCAACAAATTTTATTCAATTTCGAATTTGTTATTTACACTTTTTAATTTGCGATGGTTTTACCGCTATTTATTGTTTCCTAGCCATGTGATATGAGATGATATTACACGCACAGCACGTAGGCAAAGGCAAAATACGCATAAGCAATGCTCCGGGCAATCGATGGACTGACAATTTAAAAAACTAGGGTAGTTTGTTGGATAAAACTTTCTACCATATTTTTTAGGATAAGTATAGCAGCTTCTCATTTTGATTGAAAGTGTTACAGATTGAGAATAAGGACGATTTTAACTAAACTCAAAATATGCTGGTCGCCCTTGTGGTAGTACCACGATAGCTACGTGGCCGAGGCTAAAACAATACCTTATTCTCACACTACAAACCTGCAGTATTTGATTCAAAACAATCTTTCCAACTTTATGAGACGTTGAAAGTTGGCTTTGGCCAGTGGATTCTTCTGCGTCTCCTAGCAACAGTCCCAGGGCTGACACCTCAGGAATGGTGCGGAAGGCTCCAAATATGCTGGGCCTAAAAGGAAGAAATTGTGTGAAAAAAAATATATGGGAAATAGATAGTATACACACATAGCAATATCCTCTACTGGTGTGACAACCACAAGAATAAATGCAAGTGTTCATTGTGTCCTTGATTTCATTGCAATGGAAGTGTGTGGCCTAGTGTTTAGAGTTATACTCTGTTCGATCCCAAGATTGGGGGGTGACATCACTGAGCGTGTTAGGTTTGCACCCGAGAAAGGCACGCGTCGACCTTGGATTTGCAGATTTTACTCACGCGAACAAAGGCTGCGCAATCCAAACCCAAAGCGAATGCAAAGTCGCGTCCTGACGTCAGGCCCCCAATCTCGAGACCGAACGAAGTATATATCCTTTGGCAAAAATTACCAAATTCCCGTGTGGGGGGGTTGTGTGTGGGAGGGAGGGGGTGTTTGTTTTGGGGGTTCGCCTCCGGGTGAAGGGTCACCTGCTGTGTCACTTTATTCTAGTTCTCATTCTGTGATTTGATCTGTATACCATCTATATTGATTAAATACAGGACAACCGCTCTCCTCCATGGTTCACATGAAATTGGGCAATGAATCACCAAAGCATCCAGCCCTTTAGTCACCTGTCTGACAGTCTGACCTTTTGATTGATCCAGCATATGACTAACAGGCCCATTTCACAGGCCAAACAGATCTTATTCTGATCACCTTACCTTGCAGGTCTGACCTTTAGATTTTGAGCCCATATGGAATAACAGCCATTTCACAATTCCAAACAGAAGTTCTGATCACCTTACCTGGCAGGTCTGACCTTTAGATTGATCCAGCATATGGATAACAGGCCCTTCCAGACGCAAACAGAACTTATTCTGATCATCCTTACCTGGCATTTCTGACTTTAGATTGATCCACATATGGAATAACAGGCCCATCTCACATGCAAACAGAACTTATTCTGTCACCTTCTGATCAGTGCCTGTTCGGTTCTGACTTTAGATTGATCCCGCATATGGAATAACAGGCCCATCTCCATGCCAAACAGATCTTATTCTGATCACCTTACCTGGCAGGTCTGACCTTTAGATTTATCCAGCGATAATGGAATAACAGGCCCTCTCACAGTCCAAACAGAACTTATCTTATCCCCTTACTGGCAGGTCGACATTAGATGGATCCAGCATATGGAATAACAGGCCCATATCACAGGCCAAACAGAACTTATTTTGATCACCTTACCTGGCAGGTCTGACCTTTAGATTGATCCAAGGCATATGGAATAACAGGCCCATTTCACAGACCAAGAAGACCTATTCTGATCACCTACCTGGCAGGTCTTCTGACCTTTAGATTGATCCAGCATATGGAATAAAAGGCCCATTTCACAAGGACCAAAACGAACTGATTCTAATCACTTTACCTGGCAGTCGACCTTAGATGATCCAGCATATGGAAATAAACAGGCCCATATCACAGGGCCAAACAGATCTTATTCTGATCACCTTACCTGGCAGGTCTGACCTTTAGATTGATCCAGCACATATGGAATAACAGGCCCATCTCAGGCCCCCAAACAGAACTTATTTTGATCACCTTACCTGGCAGGTCTGACCTTTAGATTGATACAGCATATGGACATAACAGCGCCCATTTCAAGCGCAAACAGAACTTATTCTGAATTCCTTTTACATGGCAGGTCTGAACTTTAGATGATCCAGGCCATTGGGAATAAAACAGGCCCATCTCCACAGGCCAAAACACAGAACTTATTCTGATCACCTTCCTAACAGGGTCTGCCTTTAGATTGATCCACATATGGAATAACAGGCCCATTCACAGGACCAAAACAGAAACTTATTTGATTCCCATTACCTGGCAAGGTCTGACCTTGAGAGTGATCAGCCAGAATATGGGAATAAACAGGCCCATTTCCAAAGGCAAAACAGAAACTTATTCTGATCACTTACCTGGCAGGTTCTGACCTTTAGATATTGATCAGCATATGAACAACAGGGCCCATCTCACGCGCCAAAACAGAAATCCTGCTACATAAATGGCTTTCAAAAGTGCAGCGACGTGGTTCAATGAAATACAACACCTGTGAGAAAATAAGAAAACAAATTAAAAATTATGACAATTTTTGACTTTGATGATTGAGGCTACTGTAAGGAAGTTAAGGTAACATTTAGAATGGGTAATAGCATTCATGACCAAGGGGGGGGCCCGGGCCACTCAAAATAATACTTGTAATGTAGTATGCACACAAGTGTGAAAGAAACAGGGCTCGCGATAGCTTGTATCGCTTAGCAGTTTGCTACACATTTTCTGCATTCGCTAGGCCACATTTTCAAGATGGGTAGCATTTTGCCCCATAAGTTGGCTCTATCCAACATGATCAAAGCACGAGCTGTTGCAAAATGCTACACAAATAAAAAAATCCTTTAGCATGAGCCCTGGAAAGAAAAACAAAGATTTCGGGTGCTTTTGACAGGCAAAAATGCAGATTGCATGTAGAGGGCAAAAAAGCTACTAAGCAGGGTGTGGTTTTCTTCAGGATATCCTTGCTTAGGGTACTTTTAAAAATCATCTATCAGGTGACATATCTATTACTTACTTGGCACAAAAGAGCAATTTTACAAAATTTTCCATGTAGGACTAACACTAAGAGTGCCCCCCCCCCCCCAGGAGTCAGTGTCGGCAATGTGAGCTACTTACTTCGTGCTGTGCGAATTCTTCCACAAAAAGGTTAATTTAAGAAAAAGTTCAACTTTTAATTGGGGAATTGTAAGTTGGTGGGGAAAAGAGTGGAAATTTAACAACTTACAAAGATTTTAAACATGCTATCACCTGGTATAACACTTAAATAAGAAAGAACATTTTTTAATCAGGTTTCATTTTTCCAGTGTTATTGAAATGCATTCTGTATTTCAATAATAAGTTTTTAAGTTATTCTTGTACATTGTCATGGTGGTTAGCAAGTCCAACATGATTTTTGGTCATAGGACCAATATTGGCGAGGGGAGAGGAAAGAAGCCTGGTTGGAAGACTATAAAACAACCAACACCACCACCTATATTCACAAACCGCGACGAACAGGTGACACTAAGCGGTCCAAGGCCTGATATGTTGTTGGTACGTAGGGTTTGCTCAAACTGCACACAAGGAAATCGATCTCTTGTGAGCAGGGATAAGAGAAACAAAATGTATCAAACAATTGAATGTACAGATTGTGGTCTTAATAAGTTTTCTTTTTAAAGCCTCATATTGAATGGGTTGGCACAATTTGGTTGGTACAAAATATGTGTGAATAATAGAACTTGATGGATGTATTATTAGTGGTTAGTTTAAGGCTTTACTTAGGAAATCTTGTTACTAGACCCAGTACATCTTGTCAAGGACTTGTCTATGATTGTAGAGAATGCCAAAATAGGTCCAGCGTAGTAATCAAAAAGAAGCCACAATGGGGTTGAACCACATGTGAAAATACCTAGTGGTGTACTTATCACGTTGGTGGTAAAGGAACTGAGAAATGTAGTTCTACCACACACAAGGAATTGTTTGTTCCGAGAGCAAAAAATCCCCTCAAATCCCTACTCTGCTAGCAAGACTACAATGGAAAAGACGCATACCCTGTAGAGAAAAAATCTAATGCATTGTTTGGTGATACAAAAGTAGAAGAAAACTGGAACAGGGTTAATCATGAAAGCAGAAATGTAGTGAATTTGGCATTCCCACATCATTAGTAATTTCCGCTTTGTGCTTGGTTGAGAGCTGGTCATAAACAGCGTTTAATAATTGCCCTGCATTAATCGATTCCTGATCACTTTTGGGATAGGCATTTAGATAGAGTAGACGTTGTGTACAATGAGCAACGGCTAGAATTGCCTCAAATAAAATATTGAAGGCCCAGATATACTTGACTTGTAAGAAAAAAAATGTATTTTGGAATATGTGTTGAATAAACACAACATACTTTTTAAATTCGCATTTAGTGCACATTCGAAGCACAAGCCTATTCCTGTAGTTAACATCCCATTTGGAAATACATGCGATCGGCAGGCCGGCGGGGTTCGCTTCGCGACACTCCGGCGCCGACCTGCCTCGGCCAAACAAGTGTTTACTCATGAAATCCATGAATGAACCCCATCCAGCTGTCCCAACGGAAAGTAACAAACATCATCCTGGGCGAAGCATCAAAGGGGCGATGTATCGTTTCGCAACCTCACTGACCGCTGGTCTTTGACAATTACAGGCCTTTTGCAAGATCACAGGATAAATTCTGAAAGCACTGGCAAAGAATTAACAAAGAAACCTAAAGGGAAAAGGTATGATAATTTTACTTGTTCCTTGAATGAAGTTTGTCAGATATGGGGTGGATAGCTAATTTATTTCCTTAAACTATAGGGAGGCCCTGATCGGCGAACATAAAAGGATTGTAAGACTACAACAAACTCAGCGGACTCTGGATTCATTACAGAGTCTATGAATGACAATCGCTAAACCATCACAAACCATTTTATGACAAAACATGATTAAGTGCTGGGGACTGTCGAACACAGAATACCCTGGCACGTATAGAAATTTCACTATAGTACGTTCACACTTAATCCAAAACAACTAACTTCTTTTCAGACTAGTTTAAATACTGAGGTCAAATGTTGATGCAACCTGCTTTGCCATCATTAAAAATAAGGCTATACTTAGGACTACTGCGGCTTAAAATAATTTCTGCTTTTACGAAATCTGGAAGCCGGTAATTAATCAAATTCCTGTACGCCGTTTGGCATATTACTGGTGCTGCAATACCGAAGAGTGATCTACCCAAAAAACTGTAAAATTTGTCGGCGCCCATAGCATTTGTCGGTTCCCTGGGCGTTTGGGCTATTTTTAAACTGTAAAACTGCTTAATCTGAATTAAAAACATTAGGGATGTCATTTCAAACCAGTTATGTTTTTGGATGATATCACAACTGAACCATTAAAAATTGATTAGACGTACGTGATCGATTTAATGGTGCAACAACTCCTGCATTTTCGTGGAGGTCAAATTGGCAGTCGTCAGTCACAGAAACACAGACGAAAATAGTGTTCGTACATGGCTAGAACATGTTAAATGGCTACTCCCAGCTCTAAACATGATGAACGTGGCGATAATTAAACTCGCCAGTTCATCAAGCATCCAGGAACACCATAATTGGATGTGTGGCATAAGGTTCGGAACAAGTGGCTAAGACGTCATGTGTTTTTGTCATTAGCTCTGATGCTGAATCTAACCAGAGAATCAGGACATACGTTGAAACGGATTTTTCGTAACCTGCCCCATTTTGACACTTTTCTCTAACACACTTAAGAATTCGAAAACCTGTGCGTTATTCCATGAAGGGTTTTGGAATTCAAAGTGTGTCAGATGGTCATGTTAACGGAAAATACCCTTGAAAATGGGGTGGTTGCCATATGGCAAGAGTGATCATGCCAAATCCATTCCATGTGAATCTACCCCCTGCGTTGTAGATCTGTCTGCAACTTGCACCCAGATTTTTACGCATGATGATTGTTAATGAGACAAGTGGAGTTAGATTGAAACAGTGTGATATTACTGTAATTTTACTTCCCATTTTAAAGCATCCATTCTGGGAAGCTCGTATCAGATGCCGAGCCGTTTCATAGACAAGGTCTGCAAAAACACGTAGTGATGACTATTCTCATACCCAATCAAAATCTCATCCACTCCAAGCTTAGAATACTTGATCTCCACCTTTCTAAGTGGTTACACTGTAATCCTTGAACAATTGTTTTAAGTTTGACCTCTTTAGTATTGAGTTGGCAGTATGTATTGAGATTGTGGGGTTCTAATCCTGTAAAGTTGTTCCAAATTGTAAAGCATGAATTGTGGTGACAACCTTGACTTCCGACCTGAACCTTGCTTGCAGCATGGAAACTGCATTACCCCCTCAACTATGGGGGGTCTAATCCTGCGAAGCTGGCAACATTGCAATGTGTGAACTTCTGTAATCCCTTCACCTCTGACCTGACACCTTACATGTAACATGCATGGAATTGCATCTTTGGTCGCACTATAATTGGAACCTTTGACCTCTGACCTGACTCCTTACCTGTATCATTGATTGCAGTAGGCATTAGGGATGTAGGTTCTAATCCTGCGAAATTGGTTAATGGAAGGCCTGAAATCAAAAACCACCACTCCAAGCTTGGAATACTTGATTTCCACTTTGCGATATTTTTTGGGCATTTTCACACTTTTCCCCTAAAATTCATCTTTAATTAAAATTAAAATTGAAAACAATTTAATGACAGGTTGAAAGATTGGGACAAGAATGTTGAATGGGAGGTGACTTTCTCCCATTTAAAAACGATAAGTAAACCTGTATGTGGGAACAAGTGCAAAAAACACACTCAATGACCACTGACCTTTGACCCCAAAATCCCAATTACTTGCATGTCAAGAGGTTTTTTTTTCTGAGCACCCCGGGTGGCTTATGCAATAATTTCTGTAAAATCAGCAACATTTGAAGTATATTTCCAACAACGACCCAAAATGACCCCTAGATGACCTTTGAAACCCCCCAAATGGGTGGCTACATGATGTGCCACACACACCTACACACTTGACATGGATCACTATGTGGTCCTCCAGCCACGGACAGCAGCTCAGACAAAGAAAATTGGTCCCTTTGTAAGAGATCTAAGATTGAAAACAATTTATTCACAATAAATAGAATAAACTCTTCTGTAACATCCCCTCCCGCCGTAAACTCTATATAAAGCTAAAAAGATATAGACTTCAATTACCCTTTCCTATGGGGATTCTGGAACACATCTTGACTGCTTTTGCCGACGGATGCATCCACTTCTTTGTATGCCACCGGTATTCCTCATGTTTCCAGGGTTAGGAGCATAGCCAATGAATTGAACTATCGCTGGAACGCGCAGATTTCGGGATAAATAGGTGGCGGTTTTGTCTGAAAGTAACAATCGGGGAAGTTTATCAAACGTCTTACTGGATGATTACAGATATACCGAATCATGACTTCAATCTACACTCAAAATTGCTTCATGGTGTAGTGCTATAACACAACCTCTGGACAGATCTTATGTACGATTCGCAGTCTCAGGGCATCATTCCCTAAGTAAGCAGGGGTAATTCAACATAGTGGGGACTCTTTGAATCCCCACAGTTATTTGAATCAACCGTTTATTAAAATAGTGTATCACAATCCATTCAAGGATTGAGACTTTTTTAAAGGAAATATGTCAAGATTTTTGTCAAGCCAGTTTTGACTTACATTCATAAAATATATGTACATACATCACGAATTCCCGAAAAAATAATACAATTTGATGTAAATTAACAAATAGAGGCATTTTAATTTTTGCTTTTTGACATACAAAGAAACCGGGCGGATTTTTCGCCACGGCTTATTGATCAAAAGCGACCCACCAATTTTGCTCTCCCTCCTCTCCTCGTGACTCAAGTGATGACCAAAACATCGTGTTGACTCATTGTTATTGCTGACACCGTAATATGATGGATTAATGAATTAATAATAAAATTAGAAAAATACGTTACAGAATGACATATTTTGTTTCATTTCGTTGTGTTTTAATTAGTATTAATGGCAACACTAGCTATATGATGGTCACAACGACGTAAATTATGGATGGCTCATCCTTTGATTGACGCACCATTATGCCCTGCGATTTGGGAGAAAAATTAAAAGGGCAAAATACTCAACAAATGTGACACTTTTCAACTTATTTTGATTTATATGTAATCTACTTACGTAAGCTTTCCATCCATACCAAAGGTTCCAAATATTCAGATCTCATATTTCCCTTTAAGGCTGTACCCATCCAAAAGTAAATTGATTCACAGGGAAAATTGAAAGGAACAAAAAGAGATGCCTGGCATCGAACTAATACCTTGCTAGTGTTTAGGGCCAATGAGATTTTTAAAAAAAAAACCAGTGCTAATGTTTGAACATAAACATAGGGGTAGGATAGGCCTATAAAGGGTTATTATTTTTTATAATGGCATTTTGCAGACACTGCCATGCAACCTGTAATTATTATATTGAAAACTGATTTTGGGAGAACGATGACATTTGCGACATACCGATTAGCAGATTGTGATTTAAGTTAGCCTAAGATAGTGATCCAGGCGAATTACTGCTACCAATTGCGATAAACATGCCCAAAATGGGGGGCAAAGAAGAAGATAGATAGAAAGTAAAGATCTTTTTTTCTTCATGGCCTTTCCTCGAGGCCGGCTTCCCCCGCTACACTCATTGATTTGCTTTCAGAACTAAGGACAACATTTGCCTCCTCTCAAGGAGATTTAATAGTCTAATCGCCGATCGACTAGCAACGCTTTTTAGAATCTACTATAAAACCGGCCAAATTTTTTTGGTTACTCACATGGTTATCAATGTATTTAGCCCATCAGAGACTCGTAAATCGCTTAAAGGTGCATACTGGTATGTACACTAAAAGTCTATTTTGGTTCGTTTCTCGTAGTACTGTATCAATATATAAAAAGTCAATCAGAAGTAACCTGTTAAAGACCTTGGGTTGGGTGTTTTTCAAGTAAACCTACATATATGCTGTAAATTCTTTGTTAACATATACAACTTTAAATTTCATAATGTTCTGTGCAACAATTGGTAATCAGTTTAATTGTAGATTAATTAGTAAACAGCATTTGTGGAGGAATCCACACTTGGCCCGGCCATTTGATTATTAGAAAATTTAAAGTCACCCATTGATCAAATTCAATCGCCGTACACCGCAGTATATCTAATGAATATCTTAAATGGGATAGGTATCTTTTCAGCCTATCAGGGGTTCTTCAACTTGACCTGTGGGCCAAATCCAGCCCACCAATTAACCAATGACAATAAGGCCACCAACACGCCCAAAACACAGGGGCGAGTGCCATTATTCGTCGTCAAACTGAGCGTGCATGCATTGATTTTTTGCCAACGCACTCGAAACTAAAAATATGCAGACATTAACCTCTAACTACCTTTTCTTGTCCTTTATCTGTATATGTGGTGAAACAAAAATTCAGAATTGTTTCATTTTTTAATTATCTCTTTTTATTTTGTCTAATGACAGCTTAGAGGTTCTATCAAAGTTCACTCATATAACAACAATGAGTGACATATTATCCTATTTGCCTTTAAAAAATATTCAATTGCAGCTGGTAGCTTCAACTCTATCTTTAGATGGTCAATATCCCAGGTAGGGTGGGGCTCCTATTTTCAAGTCTGTCACGACCCACAATATGGCATGCAACATTAAGCTCTAACCTGTGTACTGGTTTCAAAACTTTCTCTGGCCAGTCTGAAAGTAACTTCTCTTCTGTATACGGCATTGGTATGGTGGAAAACGGGGTCATTTCATCTCGGATGTCAATAGGGGTCAAATGTTCAACCTGGTACAAAGAAAAGTCAAGAAGGGAATATTTACAACCTCCATGTCTCTTTTTTAAAGTTGGCCATAACATTTAAATGTATTGTATAACAACCTACACTACATTTTTATCAAAATATTGTTAGTGGGCATGACAGCTTAATCAGAGGCATTCGACTCAGATCTGGTGCTTTTAATTACTTGTTCTTTGCCTGTGTTCACCTAAAACAAAAAACATCAGTCCTCGGACAGCTTGTGTCACCTGCGCACGGTGTATTGAATATAGGCTTCAATGTGACCTTTTACCTTGAGATTGACATGGGACCTCTTAATCAAATGAGGGTTTGCATTAACCAATACACCAAGTTTGGTTCCCCCAATTGAACTTCAATTACGTGTCAAATGAGGTCATTTTACATTTTCAACCTATCTACAACTTGACCTCACAGACCTCTGACCTTGGGGTATGTGACCTTTGACCCATCAAAATGATGAGATCCCATGTGCACAAGCCCGCCCATGACTAGTGCTGGGACGTGTACACTTTTAAACACAAACTTTTACACAACGGAAGGGTCACTACACTTTTAGAAATTCACTACACAACACACACCTTTACATGTCAGCAAACCCTACTACTTTGTTGTTCATTAATTATTTTAATTGCTGAAGTCAAATTTTCACAAAATTTACCCGCCGTCATTGAAAGTAAGTTAACAGTTCCAATGTTTCTTGAAATGTTTTTTCCGACTTTTACGAAACAGGGAATCCCGTTTACCAAGTCTTGTAGGGAGTGGAGCGACTTCCATCATTACACCGCATACACGGCCCATTACGGCGGTCTAGTCAATTACACAGGGATCTGACAAAAAAGGTAAAATTGCAGCTCCCACAGTGAATTCGTCGTTTTGGGATCTTTGGGATATCCAACTGCTTATTTTAGATTAAAACTAACATAGGTAAGTACAAACAACATTTGAATGGTGTCAGATATTTTTATGATCGAAGTGCAAGCCGGGTAACACGATTACGAACGATTTATGGTGTCAAGAATTGCATTTGCGTGGAGCGCAATTCGGCATTCGTTAACATTTGTTTTTGACCGTTTAAACACAAAAAACGGCTAACAAAAAGAAAATACAAGACTTTGTAAACGGATAGGAAATTAAACGTTAACTCCCGCTTCCTAACCCTGACTCAAGTTTGGTTTCCAATTGAACTTCACCTTTTCAATGAGGTCCACTTTTACATTTTCAGCCTATTTTACAACGTGATCTCACATGACCTGTGACCTTGGCATGTGACCTTTGACCTCATCAACAAATGGGGGATCTGTTCAACCTGTGACCCAAGTTTGGTTTAAGTAGCACAACCCTTGATTTTTCATGAACTCCAGTAGGGATGTACAAATCCGATCGGTATAACAGTATCGGTATCATATCATCAGATCGATGGTATCATGGAAATCTTCCCTACTACCGATTATTTCAACACTACAAAAACTCATGAATTTTTGAATTTTACGAAAAAGATCAAACATGAAAAATACCAATGCCCACAGTAAAATAATTTCAAATAGTTTAAAATACCTCATTGAACAGCAGTTTTTAGTGCACTGTAATATGTGGTTATTACAAGGATTAACTTTTATCATGGGTACAATCTTTATTTAGTTTATTTAGTTTACACCAAAGTTTTTAAAAATCCTGTTTTGTCCCGCTAAACAGGGTTGGCCGAGATTCACCTCACACTCAGCAATACTGCTGAGAATTTATTGAAGCAAAAGAAATTAACCGGATTCCCTTCCTGACACCAATCACAGTTTTTGGCAGTGGGCTGCCCAGCCTTTGGACACCACGGCCCACCATGCAAGCAGCAGTCTGGATTGCTGGCCATTAGCTTCTTCCGAGTAAAGCGTAGATGGGACATTAAATTTACACTGGGCCAGTCATATATGAAACAAGAAGTGTTAA
Source organism: Ophioderma brevispina (assembly GCA_023653785.1). NCBI lineage: Eukaryota > Metazoa > Echinodermata > Ophiuroidea > Amphilepidida > Ophiodermatidae > Ophioderma > Ophioderma brevispina. The sequence continues at coordinate 6,028 of JAMKCH010000996.1, read as the reverse complement.
CAGACCACACGGTGAGTTTAATCATTTCCTTCTTAGTGAAGTTAGATAAAACTCTCGTCATTTGAGTCCAACACGTCATCCATGCAATAAGCTGCCATTTGTCAGAACATTTCATCGATGATACTATTACACCACGTCTTTGGTCTTGGTTTTTGAAATGGTTTCTCAGGGGACCGTTGCCTGAAGAGAGAACCATTTCAAGAGCAATGCCTCAAGGAAAGATAAATTGATAGCTATCCTAATTTGAATGATGTAGAGCACGGTAGAATAAAACCTTTGCAGGTCAACTGGCTCACGCTTAATTGAGCACAACTCAAAACTTATGTATATCATAATTCGGAACAGGTGCATGAGCCAAGGCTTGCTGGTTACTACATGCCCTACAAACCAGTGAATACATGGCAGCAAAAAAACCAAGATTATCACATGGCAGCTTTACCATACCACCGTTTTGGTACTCACAAATGTACAGCGGATATGTTACACAAAGCACCAAATTTTTTCAAATTTTACCAATTGCCAAATCAATTGATATCATGGAATAATATTTTTTATTATCTTGTATACTTACCGGGGGAGCAAATTCTGTTTCTTCTGGACCATGCCCTTGTATTGAAATCTAGTTGTGTCTGCCCAAATTGGCGTAACCTATAGAAGTAGGTGATCACAAATATACATAGGACTATTTTTTCTTAAAAAAGAAACTTATTTTATAATTTGTGTGATTCGTGTTTGTTTTGGAGAGGGATTAAAACAAACTATAGTGTTCGTCATTAATTCCCGGACACAATTCTTGGCTACCTGCACATTTAACCTGGATGTGTGTGGATGAACACTGAACGAGAACGTCAATGTGTGAAAATGACAAAAGCCTCAACACATTCCATTTGTTTAGTATATTATTTCTGCTTGTGTAATAATCTGTATATTTTCAATTTTCAGTTCCATTCGATAATGATCTATTACTCTGCACATAATATATCATCATGCACTAACTAGGTATATTTAAAACCAAACCGGCAGACCACTATATTTTAAACACACACATGAGCCTTTGACTACAAATCTGGCAAACATTAATATTTAAATTTTCTTGCACCTACTGGTGAATTAAACATGTCAATATGAAATTTCATACCTAAACCAAGGACTTTGCTAAATACCATCAATGCATTTTTCTTAACAGAGAACGGTTCACAGTGACAGGAGGAGATTTTTTTAGGATCAAATTTCTCTCAATTGCACTGGATCGATTAATTGTAGACCACCTACCACCGGGAGCATTCGATGGTTGTATATCGGACAAACAACTCTGTAAAAAGAAACCCCAAACCGTATTTTGAACTGTTTGCTATCATAATTGTCTGGGGTATGAAACCATGCTTGGAATTCTTGGTGTGCATGACAGAAATTACTAAATCATCGCCTTATTACCAAAGACGGGTTTCGGCTTATTCACTTCAGGTGGGATCAAATACACGTGGTAAGCATTCAATTCCAAAATACAAAAAACAAACGGTTTTAAAAAAAAATCGGGCGTTATTTCTGGAATTTCATCATGTCTCTTTAAGGAAGATATTGACACTCAGAGTAGTTTGAAATCCATGGAATAAATGAAAGTGACTAAATATGTGTATGCAGTTTCTCATGAAATACAGAAGATAGTCACAATTGAAAGTGTTTACAATGCGGGCGCACGCATGTCAACACACACACTAAACAGAAACACACACACGCAAACACAGGTTTTTAGTTAAATTTCTTTATGTAGGAAAAAAAAATATTATTGTAGGAAAAACAAAAAAATATATTGAAAGATATACATTTAAAGTCCAAAAGTGTAGATCTGTTAAAACTTACCCCCAGAGTTTCCAAACCCTATAGCGTGATAGTTACTGCAAACGTCTAGTGATAACATCATATCTCCCATGGCCATGGGTGTCGAATAAGAGCATAGTCTCAGGCGTCATGAGCCCCAGGGTCCAGAAGCGGAAACTGACAGTTTGATTATAAAGAAAAGAATAGAATTGCAACAAATCTTTCACACAGTAAGAGTATTTAACTTTAAGGTTGCTCACCATAATGTTTCATTGTCACATGGCTGTGCACCTAGATATCTCCAAGCACGATTCAATCTCGCCTCATCTTTGGACACTGGTCGCTACTCTCGCTACGTTCTTCTCAATGATATACTGGACTGTCAGCTTTCACTAAGCTTTTCATGTGCACGGGCCATGTCTATGGAATACACTTTGTCAAAAATTGAAATTTTGAGGGGATAATATATGAGGTAAAAAAATAATCAAAAAAACCTGCCAAATGTTGGACAATTTTCAACCCTACTTTGAAAGCATTCTCATGGGGTGGATTTTAGTGAAATTCCTACCTGAAACATATTGAACAAATGAATAGCATGTTTGTTTATGCCGGTGGTATTTTCAAGTTCATACAATCATCATCCTGGAATTTAGCAGATGATGGCGCCAATTAAGCTTAATTCAATATAGCAACAACACCAAAAAATATCAAAAGTGAAAACCACAAAACGAATGATGTTCCAATGACCCCATACTGCATCGGCGAAAATCGAACCCTTGCAGTAGAGTTGATTCTTCAGCTCCAACGTTTTGGATAGAAAAATTCATGAAAAACATATCAAAAATTCAGAAATTTTCGTCAAGATTTCACTTTTTTACGTGTTAAACCAATGGCGCTGTCTAAAATTGGGATTTACTGCTGCACTCCCCTGCGAAATTAGCAAACAAAGGCTAGTCCATTTGTGGAGTTATGACTGACCCCATGGTTGATGGGGATTTACACTGGGTAAACTGATGGGTGAATTGGGGACATAACTCATGGTGGCTATCTAGAGATCGAGCATGAGATTTGATTGTCTGCACATTCCAGTGTAATATAACACATACCTGGCTCACCTACAATGATTCTGTTGGAGTAACTTGGCACATAGCGAGATACATGGGTGCAAGTGGAATGTGTAATGGAGCCATTGGACGCATGTGAGTAGATCAAAACCATCAAGTAGCGATCCAATGTCTAACTCAATAACCTGTGGGAGGACAAGAAACAGTTATATAGTTTACACTTGTCATAGCGTATTCAATTCTTGACAATGGTGGTATTCAAAGGGAGGTCTAACTTAAACCTGGTTTAAACAGGGGTTAGTCCTACATGCGTGGACCTTTTTTTCCTGTCACAAAATACTGTGAAAGTTAATGAGGAGAAAAGTTCCACAGATGGCCACTCAGCCCATCAACCGAAATTTTCTCACCTTTAAAGCACATGAAGGAAAAACAAAGGTTCCATCAAGTAGGACTAAACTATGGTTTAAACCCAGGTCTAAAGTTAGACTGCATTGGAGAATACGAGTTTGTTATTTATATTCCCAAACTACAAAGAGGGCTCTTGGGGTACTGCTGCGAGTTGCTGGTGGGACGTGGTCCCCTCAGGGTCCCTTGCATGGCCACAGGGGGCCGCTTTCCCTTCAGGAAATCACGAAAAGAAACGCTGGCGATGCCAGTGAGACGTGTTTGGCTTTGATGTCTCATGCGGCCATGTTTTTTCCATCCACCATGCACTAATTTTCACAAAGTACTTATAGTCTTGGCAGATTACATTACATGGATCCCATGCACCCCCCTTAAAACTAAATTTCTAACATGATTTTAAGCTCTCTACGACATCTAATGAGGGTGGCATGGGAACCCTATAATCTGCTAGGAACTATATGTGTCTTCCAAATGCGAGGTATTCTATGAAATGGGTATATAGGGGAGGGGTGCTATAACCTACAAATTCTAAATTTGTGAGGCCTTATGGCAAGATTCCCACGATGGAGTTTGTTTATTATTGCAAAGTGATGATAGCTCTTGCAATGCCCCTATTATATAGTTGTCAAAATCGTGTAGCATTTTTAAATTGTTCTAAAAATACGGAAACATTTGGCAGTGGTCAAAAGCGTGTTTCCCCTGGAGATGGCCGAAAAACAACTGCGTGAGGCTGGGGGGAAAGTGTTCCCTAAGGAAACTCATTGATGCCCCTATTGACATTGAGGTGGGACTTCAACGCTATTCTGCGATTTTTTTTTGTCATGGAGGGTAAAATTGCCCACCAGCAGTCTAAAAACCTACAAGGTTTTGCTATGCATGCCGGTGCGGACGTGGTCGGTGGGCAACATGTGTGTTAGGGTTTAATTTAAAAGTGGTCTTAATTACTTTGCAACAGTTTCTGCTAATGACATGGATATTCAAATGTAAATTCTTTTATATGAAAGGGCCTCGAGAAAAGTGTCACGTTTTTGGCTTTATTGTGGGGTGCCATTTTGTGACCCACTAATGATTCCAGCGAATTTACGGAAAAAAGTGCAGGTTTATTTGTTAAAGGCTGCTGAATTCATCAGGGTCAGTGGGTTTCACCACGGCCACATCCTTTTATCATTCCTGTGTAAAAAATGATGATCTTGTCATCACGCACTGTTGCAAGGGATTCAACCATGCGATGGCAGTGATTCATCAGAAATTAACGACAAATATGCATCCGAAGGTACGCATATTTTTATCATGTTCTGGGGGCTTGGTGCTTAAAAATATGAAGATGCGTGGGTACATCGTTTGTTTGCGTAATTTCCCTTGTTTTGGGGGTGCTATAAAAATATGCGATGCGTGGGTAGCATCGTTGCTATTCATAACAAAAACACAAGACTCATGGTTGAATCTATAAATCAACACTTACCTTTCTCCAAATCCACATGTGACCAGTGATTGCCGCGGTGAACGTCAAAATCAGAGGAGAGTCGAAGAATGGGCGTCCAGTGTGTGCTCTCTTTCATTGTGTTGGATCTCGCAAACGAACATAAGCAATAAACCAATGGTGCAATGTGTCATTGACCAAACCTATGGTTATCATACCACAATAACAAAATAAAAATTACTGGATGACCTCATCTAATACCAAAGTAAAGTTTCAATTTATAAGTAGTTCAGCCTGCCCAGATTTAAAGTTCAAGTTGATCCCAGTACACTGGATTCAACTGGTTTAATAATGAAATTGACACTTTTCAAAACTGATTTTGATGAGTTTGATCTGATTTAATGGTTGATATGGGGCAAAACTATGATGAAACTGGATTATTAATAATAATGTGAAACTTGGATAAGTGTATGTACCGTGTTATAACCTAGTTGAATCCAGTACGACAAGTTCATACTGTGGTTCAATACCATAAACAATTGTACTAGAGTATAACTGGATTGTGGACCTGGGAGTCCCTTAGCACTTGGTTCCCTGGGTTCAGCTAAAAATTCTTCTAAGCATGATTCAACAATCTGGGTTACATGTATCTTTTAGATATTGTCATTCTCCAGTATTAGCCAAATACCGGCTTAAGCGTACCATAGGGTATCGTACATTCAGCAGACTTTTACAGAATAAAATTTTTGCCGTTATTCCATATAAGTGCTCGAATTTCACCAGGTCAATAATAGTCATACCTTCACCTAGAGCAAAACGCAAGCGCATGCGCTGCAACCTGGGAATTTGAGTCCCGGAAGTGGACGTTTTGAAACGTAAACAAAGCAAAAAAGGTCTACTGGCAAAGCCGAAAATATCGCAAAGTATTATTTTTGAAGCACGATCGAACAAAGTAAGGGTGTGAAAAATAGACAATACATGTTATAGCTGTGAGCAAAATTAGTTACACGGCGAAGTTGTGTGAAATAAAAGAGAAGAAAATGTTTTTCTACCTGTAGTATACAGTTGAAAATGTGCCAAAAAAAGTGCAAATTTTCCGTCTTCACATTGGAACAGAAAATCGCAAATTCAGAAGCATTTTGGAAATTGAGGGTTCAATATTATAGACTACACTGCTACTATTGTGCTAAAACGTAAACCTCGTGCAACAGTAGCCTGCATTTTTTAAAGAGAATTCGGATCAAATTTGATGATCGGCCGTTCTGCCAGGCGATGTTCTAAAGTGCACAGCAGCGCTATAAGTGTTGATACGGAAACTGCT